>CAODLS013080477.1:0-29624 GCA_948243855.1 Flueggea neowawraea | reverse complement strand
AACTTCATCAACTATTTTGGCAGATTCTTCGTGGATGACATTCCCATCAGGGTATTCAAGAACTGCAAGGACTTGGGAGTGAGGTTCCCATTCAATCAGCCAATGAAGATATATTAAAGTCTGTGGAATGCAGATGATTGGGCCACTAGGGGAGGACTGGAGAAGACAGATTGGTCAAAGGCTCCATTCATTGCTTCCTACAAGGGATTCCACGTTGATGGGTGCGAGGCTTCAGTGAACGCCAAGTTCTGCGCGACACAGGGCAAGCGTTGGTGGGATCAGAAGGAGTTCCAAGATCTTGATGCCTACCAATACAGAAGACTCAGATGGGTGCGCCAGAAATACACCCTCTACAACTACTGCACCGACCGCGCCCGCATTCCTACCATGCCTCCCGAGTGCAAGCGTGACCGTGACGTTTGATCTGTTTAATCACACTCTATATATGTTCATCTTCATTTAATTTACAAATGGTTGTCATTATTGTTCTTTGCAGCAGCTTTTACAAGTTACTTACCTTGTAGCTATCGTCATGTGGTTGCTGCATATTATTAAGCGAAGGCAAGCAAGATCTCAGATACGGGCCCGCCTTCCTATTTGTTTCATGAATTCAAAGATATCAATATAACAGATTCAACTATTGTTATCAGTAATGCATGCTTTATTGATTATGTTGATGGTGATATGAGAGCTGGAATGAGTGAGTTCGATGACTAGGTTATTCCCGTGAAATACGATGGAGGCATCTGGTCTTCACATGGATTCAGTTTACGCGTAACTGTACAGCGAACCTTTTGCTGCATTTTCGGCTCCTGCCAAGAGTTAACTACATTATCTCCAACCCAACAAAGACAATGATGTTGGTAAGCAACTACCATATGTGTAATTTGTGAAGGCATTGGCATTTGTTTGGTGGAGAGGGACGCCTCTGTTGCATGTGCGATGGCGTGGTGACGCTGCCACTTCGCAAATATCAACGTTTACTGTCTGGTGGACTGCAGTTTCCCAAGGGTCAACTCCATCTTAGCACGACACACATTGATCTCCCTATGCAATAAAGAAAAAGAAAAACATAGTCTTGACCACCGAAAGCCACGACATGGAATGGAAGAGCTGCGATTTAGGTGATATTCATAAATCATTTATTTCCCATTGCAATAAATGCATCAGTGGAGCAATCTAAGACTATTGGTAATTTACGATCCCTAAAATAGTTTTATAAGACGTCTGTTCAGCATTTTTATTATTTTATTAAAGTCCTCAATTTTTAGCTCCTCAGTTTTTTCATCCGTAACTCAGGGATTATTTCAAGAGTTTCGCAAGACGCCTACTCAGCTTTTCACTAAACACAATTTTATTTTAATCTCTTAATTTTTATCTACTATTTTATTTAATAATTTCTACTCCAAATTTATTAAAATAAAAAATTTTCATTCAAATAAAAATAATTCATAAAATTTTAAAATTAAATTAAAATAAAAAAATTACATTAAAATAAAAAACATTAAAATTAAAATAAAATTTGGGAGGATTGGGTATCTTCATTGTTGTGATCCATAATTTTTTGGAAAAAAATAAAGTGGAAATAATTTGAGAATATGCGAAATTTTAAGAGTTGAGAGAGTTTGGGGAGAGAAATGAGTGTTTGAAGTGAATAAATGATAGAAAAAATATGTTTAGGGTGATATTTATAGGAAAATGGGTAAAACTAACCATTAGGGACCAAAAGGGTAATTTTCTGGCCCCAACGATACTCCAACGGTAATATTACCTTTGGAATAAATTTGACCGTTTGATCAATCAAATACAACGGTCAGATTTGAATTTAATATATAAATATATGGCGTGTGGCCCCGCGTCTGACATGTAGGAGGACGGACTACGACATGGGGACGCCGTAACGCATCCCCATATCGGCGGCTAAGATCCCGTACAAGCAGCATTAGTTGAACCCACAACTAATAAATTCAAGTTTCAATCATTAACGCCATGAACAAACTCGGTATTCTAATAGATTCAATATATCATTCTTTTATATTTTCCTATTAGGACATGCTCTTGAATCAAAAATAAAATTAAGCATTTTGACTATGGCCATATAGCTTCAACCTTTTTCTGACCAACGACATAGGTTAGGTTCCACTATATTCACCTTTTTTTATTTTGGCTTGCTGTCTATATTCCCAAATTTTTGGGCTTGTCATCCATCCACTATATCCTTGTGTTTGGTTGACGTTGCGCAACCATTTTGTTTGTAGAAACTCGTGAGACATTGTGGAAACTCGTATGGTCAAGGCAGCCATCAAAAGTCCGCGTTAAATCCTATCAATGCCAGTGCCGGTACCACCTAATACAGCTAAATACCACATGAACCACATTCTTGTCGGTTCTTTTAACAGCACACTTCGTTTCACACTCCTGCGTAGCTCGTGAACGTCTGTCGCAGCATATAATAGATATTCATTCGGTGCTAGCATTATGAAAAATTACATTTTCAAACATTCACAACTAGTAAAAATTATTAATTTAAATTTCAATCCTGGGCATTATTATCTAACGTGTTAAATAAAATTTACTAAAAGAATAATTAATTAATTATATTTATCGTCAACCTTACGAAGTATTTGGATTGAGTGTAAGAAGTTTAGTAAATTATGGTATTGTTAACAATGATATAGTTCATTAATGTAATTAAACTATGGTATAGTTTAATAACTTAAAATGTTTGGTTAGATGGTATTGGAAGGAAGATTAAATATATATAATTATAAAAATGCCTTCTTAATAGATATAACAATACAAAATATAAATTAATATAAATTGTTTCTTAAAAAATAATTTCACAATAAAATATTAATATTTAGTGAAAATCTTAATATTTGAAAATTATATATTTTATTGAATATTTTATATAAAGAGAAAAACTATTAGTTACATTAATGATAACACTCCAAATTGGACAAAAATGGAAAAGAGAAAAAATAAACCATAATAACACTCCAAATTGGAGTATTATAAAAAAAACCTTGATTTATTGTTGCTATTAACCCATAGATAACCATAATAAACTATACCATGGGATTATACTTCTATCCAAACGTAGATGGTAATTTACTTTTATAATACCATACCATATAAAACCAACACACTGTTAAGCTCAACAATTAATTTATAAAAATCTTTAATGTTTTTTTACAACGATATTTAAATCTCTTTCACATTCTTTTTTTATTTAGATCCTTTTTTCACAATTAATAAATATGGTATTTATTTTTTCGTTTCTCTCTCCAATGGTTTTTAAGTAAAGAAGAAAAAAATCTGTCGATTATAGTAACATTATATTTATTTAATAGGAGGTACCACAATGAAAGAAATGAAAAATTGAGTTTATAGTTCTAATTTTAATACCAATAATTCCACTTTTTTTTTTTTTTAAATCAATAAATTTATATCTTATTTATATTCGAGTCATCTTTAACAAGTTTAATTCTGACTAAAAGCAGGATAAATGACTTAAAAAAAAAAAGAGTTTTTAATTTCTATTTAAATTATAATTCCTAATTTGTTCCCCTAGACCGGTCCTATTTAAAATTAAAATTTAAACACAAAAATAGGAAGCAAAACATATTAACAAAAGGATGGAAACAGTTGAAAACACAGAAGTGAAGAAAAGGACAAAAACCGAAAAGGAAAGGTATAGATAAGAAAACCTCCTGACAAGGAAGGGACAGTGGGATTCCTCCGGGATTGGAGCGTCACGACAACGCTTATTAAATTAGCGTGAGGAAATGGAATTGTTTCGCTTTTCCGTGCTCAAGTTGCTAATATATTTTTTTCCTGGAAGAACCCACGTGATGATAGAAAGTAGACAGCTCATATGGGTAACACAACCAACAAGGCCCACTCACATCACTCTGTTATATGTGGTGAATATTATTCTCGCACAGTTGACACTATACGTCATCTCTTTCGTCTTGCAATGTAAATTGATATACTGAATTCGTCCCAAATTAATATGTCATTTATATAGATGTTGTTATGGACTATGTTGGTATAATAATTTTATTTGTTAAATTATTATATATTCTGAATTTATGGACTCTTAATGTTTTGTTTGAGAAAAGACGTTTTTGACGCCGTCTGTGAAAATCGAATCCATGATCACATGGTTAAGAGCCTTGAGCTCTACCGACTGGTCTACAACAGATACGATTCTTAAGAAAAATATAGATCAATTAGTTAAAAGTAGAAGTTATTGTTTAGTTTTTCAAATTTAACTTTATTTAATTTTTTAGATTTAAATTTTTTTATTAGATTAGAATTTTTTAACTAGTTTGTTCTGATCAACTACGAAGCACTGTATGATACATCCTTACTACTATTCAGGAGAATAATGGACATGTGATGAGGAGTCTGCTTAATAATTAAGTCCAATAGAGGTACTATTACATTTATTTACTTATTTTTTGTATTATATTAACTAGTACATTGTTCTTATTTCCTTTTTATTTCCCTTTCTTCGACTTAAATTGATTTTTTTATTTAAAAATTAATAAATATAAATAATAGAACAGCTGTTTATCCTCAACTTATAATAAATTCTAACGAAAGTGATCTGTAGGTAAACTATGCAAGAGTATGGTATGAGTTGCTTCTTAACATTTTTATCCCTCTGAGCGACCATAGAATTTGCATTAGGTGTATTCCTCATTTTGACACCAATAAATAATGCATATGATTTCCATAACACCCTAAAATAATAATAAATAAAATTAAAAAAAAGTAAATAATAATTTGATTATTATCATTGATCATGCATTATATTCTTTCTTTCTCTTTGAGTAGCGCCTATTTATATAATGCCATAAGCACATTTGGTTATAATGTGTTTCGTCATTTAACCTTAGTTTATGTCTTATTAGGACTAATTTTGGCTTGGAAACAAAGCATGCTAATCTATCCGTGTATTAGCATGTGATCATCATTGATTTATCATTGGATCTTACCCTATGGCGTTCATTATCTTTTTGTACGTCTTTCTTGCATTTTACAAGACGGTTTTTGATTATAAAAGTGCTCTCAATATCACATTTAAAATTAGCCTCGTCTCTGTCTTTATGTCTCTAGCCAACAAAATTGAAGTATACACTTGTGTGAGTGAATTACATTTTAATCTGACATGCTTCATTAACTCATCATGAGTTGTGAATGTCAACTCACAACATTCTTATGTGTATTGCCTACACTAACTAGTAAAGAAAACGGCAAATTACAATGGCATTCCTAAGATTATTCGAATTATCAGATTACGTCCCTAAGTTTTCAAAAGGCTCTTATTGAGTACCTAGAGGTTAACTCCGCCTGCCCAAACTAATGAAACACGTCAGAATTAATGACGTGGCAAGTGAGACATATTAAACGTGGTTGTAATTACTATTATGACCTATATTAAATAAATTATTATTATTGAAATATTAAAAAAATTGTAAGATATTGAAAACTCAATCTTCTTTCTCCACCTCCATCTTCTTTGTCGAACAAACCCTAGAACTTTCTAAATTTCAAAACTCAAAATTTGTTGTCCTAATGGTTAATAGTAGAATTCCAAGTTGATCGGCAAAGACACCGACGATGACAACACAAGATTTGAGAATGTTCTTTGTCATTGCAATAGAAGAGCTAGGGTTAAGATTGTTGAGACAGAGAGAAGCAAAGGAAGATTGTATTATTTATGAGATAGGGTGTGTGTGGTTTTTTCTCAGATGGGCAATACCTATTTGGACTCAAGATGAAAAATTAGAGTATTCTATTTGTGGTAACATAGTTTATGTCTTTCATTTTAAACCTGGATCATAATCAGTCTTTAACGTCTTTAACATAGGTTAAATCATTTCATACTATAAGTATATCATCTAGACACAAAAATCACTACTCACTAGAATATAAAATATTTGTCATTATTTACGAGAAAGAAAACCAATATTAATATATGCTCTTGTTAGGTATGCAATGTGCCCTATATGATCCATGTACCTAATCAACACTATATTACTGTCACCAGCCATCTCTTTAACGACAAATCTAGATTTAGATCTTCTGTATTAATATTAGACCTCGCTTGAAGTTGGAAAGAAATGAAAATAAAAAAAGAAGGGATTTTATTTTGTTAATTTTTTAATTGCTTGAGTATTTCTTTTTCTTTTCGATTTTGATATGTTTTTGCTCATATTAACTTCATTTTTCTAATTTTTGTGTGATGTAATTTGAATTTAAATATTAATTATAGAAAAATTTAAAAAATCGATAAAAAGAGTTGCGACCCCTTGAAGTCCTATTTGAATCTGAATATTAAAAATATATTTGAATATCGAATAATTTTAAAAAATAAACATGAAAACTACAAGTTTCTGATTTCTCTTTCGAGAATATTAGATGTTGTGGATTAAATGGAAAAATCTAGTTAGAATTTAGTGCTTTGCAATAATGGCTTAGTATTTCTTGACGACGGTAAAGGTTTCAGTGCCCTTTCTGGATATATTACTAAATAATATAAACTGGAAAGGCTTGATATTTTGATAATGATGTGAAAACAAATACAAGATAATATTTCTTAAATTATTTTTTAGTTTAATATGTATTATTTTGTGTCATATACAATGGAGACTCAACTCTTTTTTTTCATTCATAAAAAAAAAAATCAAAACAGAAAGAAGCTTTTTCTTCATTTCGTTTTCCTTCCTAAAGTTTAGCTTTTTCTAGGGAGAGTTAATTTAGGATCACCGATGTTTAACATATTATATAAGTGGGTAACAAGTCTCAACTCTGATTAACATGAATGTGAGATTAGAGACTGTCTTGCTTTATAGCAAGTTATTGTCTTGTTCCTCATAACAAGCCCTTGTTTTGAATCCTTTTGGTAGTTTTTATCTTTACTTTCCCCCTATCTCTTGGGGTTTATTCCTATTCTTGGTTTCTATTTGTACTCTTTGTTTGGGTCTTCGTTGGGTAGTTCTGGATGGGTGCTCTCGGATATGGGGGACCAAGATGTTTTGGCTGAGGAATGTAGGAAACTTGCACTTAGTGGTGATGATGACGACGTGGTGGGGCAAGAATTTGGCGAAGATGCAAGTGACGAAGGAGGCTTGGATTTGAATCTAAACCCAGATTTATGTATGGTGGGACGGTTTTTTACTGAAAAATCGCTCAAGCCACAGTTTGTCATTGAGACTCTTTTGAACGTGTGGTGACAAGTGAGGGGCGTTTTCATTAAAGATGTCGCTCCAAATCAATTTATCTTTCAATTCTTCCACGAGTTGGATTTAAAAGAGTTGTTGAAGCGGCTCCTTGGACGTTTGATAAACAGTTGCTTATATGGAAGAAGCTGGACAAGGGTGAGGATCCCTTGAAAGTCCCCTTGAACCATTCATTGTTCTGGGTACAATTACATGATGTTCCAGTTGGATTTGCTTTAGAGAGAATCTATTGGGAAATCGGTAACTCAATCGGGGCGTTTATCAGTTCTGATATAAGAAATTTTGATGGAAATTGGAGGCAGTATCTTCTCATTCGTATAAGTCTGGATGTCCAGAAGGCTCTTCAGAAGAAAACAAAGGTTCGTAAAGCTGGTGGAGATTGGCATTGGACTTTTTTCAAATACGAGAGGCTTCCAATCTATTGTTACACATGTGGTCGACTGCGTCACAACGAGAGGTTTTGTCAAGACTTGTACAATAATCCGGAGGTGATGAGGAGATTTGATGCCTCATTACGGGCGAAATTAGGAGCGGGTATGGCCTCCATTTACAAATGATATTTGAGGAACGCAAAAGGGGAGTTTTTCTTGCCTATCCAGGAGGTGGCTCGCGAAGAGACAGTACAGGAGGGCTACGTAGGGAAGGACGAGGTAGGTGAAGAGGCGGGAAATGGAAATCAACTGGCCAATATTGGTCTGCATTCAGAGACAGCAGCTAGTGCTGTAAATGAGTCGAACTACTTGCGAGCTATTTAGTGTTCGGCTCGATAAAAATTTGTTCATGACTTGACTCATTAATAAATGAGTCGAGCTTAAACAAGATTTTAAGTTCGAATTAATAAATGAGCCGAGCTTGAACACCCAAAAGCTGGGCTCAAAAAGCTCACGAACATGTTCATTTATATGTTCATAAACAATGCTCGTGAACAAACTCGGTTGTAGACTTGTTTATATATATACATGTGTATATGTATATATAAATGTATATATGTTTACATATGTTTTAAACTAAATTATGAAAAAAAAAACTTATGTTGGAATATTATTTAATATTTGAGCTACATCAACAAAAGTGCAAACTTGTACTAATCGACTATGCCTATAAAAGTACAAGTATGCTCACATAAGGTCTAATATTATATTGAATTTGTGAAACAAATTAAAACTTCTAATAGTTTTTTGTTCAACTGCATGTTCAACATGATTTTATTGAACAAATCTAAACTTAAATATATTGTTTTTAGAACTTTTGTCCAATTTGAACTTGAAATCTCGTTTATAATTTTATTTGAGCCTTTGTTGAGCCCAGCTCGAAAAGCTCGCGAGCTCGCAAGCCTTGTAACGAACCAATCTTGAACAAGCTTTTGAGTTTGAGGAAGAGCTCGAGCTCAAGCTCAAAAAATTTTAGTCGAGCCGAGCTTGAATACTCCAAAGTTCGTCTCGACTCGATTACACCCCTAAGTCAACAGCATTAAACTTAAAAATGGGCCTAAGGCTGGTGCTGGTGTGGGCTAGACCCATTGAACAAAATGAATTGTTTATTTTGGAACTGTAGTGGGCTGGACAACCCACATTCAGCTCAATTGTTTGTGCACTTGGTCCACTCTAAAAGTCCTATCTATATCTTCTTATTTGAAACTAAGGTGTTAGGGGCTCGTATTGAGTGGGTTAAAAAGAGATTGGGTTTAGATTGTGCGATTTGGATGGAGCATGTTGATAGGGGTGGTGGACTTGTTTTATTTTGGGATCTAGAGGTAAAGGTCAATTTGAGCAGCTATTCACCTTATTACATTGACGTGGTGTTAACGGTAGTCAATCACATCTAAAGACTTACTGGCTTTTATGGTTATCCAGAGAGATCTAGGAGGAGGGAGTCATAGGAGATTCTACGTCGGCTAGTTGGTGATTCGAATCTTCCTTGGGTTTGTGGGGGAGACTTTAATGAATTGTTGTTTCAATTCGAGAAGCGGGGTGGGAGACCGCATTCAAGTTGGTGTCTGCAGGGATTTAGGGAAACGATTGATGAGTGTTTGCTTGAAGATTTGGGTATGGTTGGCCATAAATTCACTTGGGAAAGAGGTAGGGGAACTGAATTTTGGGTAGAGGAGAGATTGGACAAAGTATTGGCTAATAGGGGTTGGCAGGGTTTATTTAAGAATGCCAAGGTGTTGAACCTTATTGGTGCTTCCTCAAATCATTCTATTTTACTGCTTGACCTGACACTGAGATCCTATTTCAATAAGCGATACCAGTTTAGGTTTGAGAATGTTTGGGCTAAGGAATTGGGGAGTGAGGTGATTGCTTGGGGATGTTTGGGAGGACTTGAGAGGGGAGGATGTTTTGGTGAGACTTCGTGGCTGTGCAGAAAGTATAGGAAGGTGGGTGAGTAGATTTTCTGGTGGATTTAAAGCAAAAATTAATGGTCTCAAAAGGAAGATGGAAAGGCTTAGACAGGGACGAGATCAAAAATCAGTTGATGAGTATTGGAGGACGAGGAGGATTTTTTTTTGAAGTCTTGAAGTAGAGGGAGATTTACTAGAGACAAAGATCAAAAGTATATTGGTTGAAAGATGGAGACAGAAACTCTAAATTTTTCCATAACATGGCTTCAAGTAGGAGGAGGTGAAACTCCATTGAATTTCTTATTGATGATAATGGTATTAAAAGAGTCTGGAATTATGGTCTCAAGGAGGTTATTACTGGCTACTTTCTTAATTTGTTTTCCTCCTCAGGTTGCTCTGCTGATATTGTTCTTGATTGTGTAGATCGATTCCTATCATAGGAGTAACATACTTTCCTGGATGCTTCATTTTACAGAACGGATGTTCATGATGCCCTATTTAGTATGGATCATGATAAAGCTCCAGGGCCTAATGGACTGAATCCTTGCTTTTACCAGAGGCATTGGAGTATTATTGGAGATGTGGTTGCTGATTTTTGCTTTGATGTTATTGATAGAGGGAGATACTTGAAACGCTCGGAGAGACTACAATTGTCTTAATTCCTATGGTGGCAAATACGACTCGTATGATAGATTTCATACCTATCTCTTTATGTTAGATTATTTATAAGATTGCTACAAAGATGATTGCTAATAGGATGAAAACGGTTTTGGTTTCTCTTATGTTGGAGTCTCAAAGTGCTTTTGTCACTCGGAGATTGATCACGGATAATGTGCTCATTGTGTTTGAGGTACAACACTATATGAATTGCAAAACTAGTGGGAAACAAGGCACTGTTTCTCTAAAAATTAACATGAGCAAGGCATATGACCAAGTGGAATAAGAATTTTTGTAGCAGATGCTCTCTAAGGTGGGATTCAATGATAAATAGGTGGGACTTCTGATGAGTTGTGTCAAGTCTGCTAAGTTTTAGGTGAACTCTGAGTGGGTTTGCTAGGCTCAATTATACTTAGAAGAGGCCTATGCCAGGGCAACCCCCTATCGTCTTATCTCTTCATCCTTTGTACGGAGGACTTGTTGTCTCTGATTAGAAAGAAGGAGATGGAAGGGTATTTACATGGTTGTTGGATTGTCCACCCTTGTTGTGTCTCATTTGTTTTTCGCTGACGATAGTTGTTTGTTTTTTAGGGCTTGTGGCGAAGAAGCACAGGTTTTCAAGAATAGTTTGCTTTACTTATTGAAGAGCTTCTGGCCAGTTGATCAATATGGACAAGTCGATCATTAAATTCAGTAGGAATTGCCAGCAGGTTCTAAGAAGAGAGGTGGCAGAGACCCTTTGTGCTGGGAGGCAGATTCGTTTGACAAGTACCTGGGTCTGCCTGCTGAAATTAGGAGAAATAAGTGTGAATTTTTTTCTTATGTGAAGAAGAGAGTTTGGAAAAAGGTTAATGGGTAGAGCTCTAAGCTTTTGTCCAATGCTGGTAAGGAGGTTTTAAGAAGAAGTGTTGCAATGGCCATCCAGAGTTATGTAATGAGGGTATTTCTTCTGCCTATTGGTTTGTATGTAGAAATTGAGAGGAATTTAAATGGGTTTTGGTGGAAGGCTAGTCGCATAAATGGGATAAGATGGTTGAGCTGGAAACAAGTTTGTGTTCCCAAGAATCATAGGGGGCTCGATTTTAGGCTCTCTGGGGTGTAAGGGCTTGTTTATTGTGAAATCAGCTTATAGAATTCTTGTTGGGGAGCTCGATGTGTTGAAAAATAAGGAGGCTAGAATGTGAAAATGTTTGTGGAAGTTAAGTATTACTAGGAAAGTTAGGAATTTAATTTGGCGAGCGTTCAAGGGTGTTTTGCCTACTAAGAACTGGCTCATTGAAAAGGTTGTCGATATATCTATAAGGTGCGATGTTTGTGTTTGGGGTCTTGTGTCAATAACTCATTGTTTCAAGGATTTTTCGTTTGCAAGGTCAATCTAGTCTTTGTTAGGCTTAATCATATATTTATTTTTAGGTGATTCTTTTGTTGATTGGTTTAAAGGGATGTCGAGCTAAGATGAGGATTTGGAGTGGTTTTTCCAGGTGTGTTGGTCAATCTGGTGGCACAAGAACGGTGTGGTGTGAAGGAACAACCACAAAATATCAGAAGTTGTTCTTAGAATTTGCAGGCGGAAGCAATCGAATTGAGAGGCTATTATGAAAGGAGACGTGCCTAGTGGCTTTCGATCTGGTTTAAGGCCTACAATTGCTATTAATTCATGGAACCCAACAGAAGGAAGTTGGCTTATGATACACATGGATATGTCTTGCTTTTATGACAAAAAGCTAACAGGTATTTGTGAAATTATTAAGAACTTGGGTAGAGATCTGATAGGTGTTGGAGAATTTTCTCAAGGATGCCTTGATTAAGTTTAGAGAGCGGAAGCGAGTTGGAGTGAGGCAAGAAAAACAACACCAAGATTTATAGTGGTTCGACCAACAATGCCTACGTCCACTACCTAAGTCTCACTTAGACTTTTCACTATATCGGAGATTGACTACGGCTCAATCTAATAAAGCCTTATATCAAGGTTAATTGCAGCTCACACCTCTAAAGCCAATAAGGTTTATTACGGCTCACCCCTCTAAAGCCAACAAGGTTGATTGGGGTTCATACATCTAAGGCCAATAAGGTTGATTACGGCTCATACATTTAAAGCCATTACAATGTTGTTTTTCATAGGTTCACAACCAACCTTCCCTACACTCTCAAAGTGTTTATAAAAACATTTACAACAAATTGAAGCACTATGCTAGAGTTGAGTATTTGAGATTGAAGCTTGAATCTTGATCTCTAGCTTGATTTTGGTGTTTTGGGGGTGATGGAATGATAAAAACGATTGGGATATGAAAACATATGATCATCCACGTTTTTCTGTCATTCCTTGATGTATTTATATCTTCTTTAAACCATATGACCGTTGGTGTTGAGAAACTAGCCGTTAGAGACTGTTTATAGCCGTTACAGCCTTCTAGAACAAACACAATGTACGTTGCACCAAGCATGCATACGTTGTCTGCAAATTCTTCAGCTCTACGTACATTGATCGTATGTGACATACATTGATCATAGCTACATCTCCAGATGACGTATGTTGAATCTCCTCTGCGTATGTTGTGCCTTCACTACATACGTTGTTCATGTATGACATACGTTGTTCTTTATCTGGAATGATCCAGTAGCCTCTGTTTGCATTCAACTCCATGTCTACGTACGTTGTACACTTGTCACGTATGTTGTTCTTCACTATGACGTACGTTGTACCTCGATAACGTACGTTGTGGCACTTCCAGTTGTTTGATTTGCAATTTCGAGCTTTCCAACGTGTTCCACTCTATCTCAAATATTTTCCACATCATGAAAACATAAAAAGGAACTTAATGTTGATCACCATTGATCCAACAATCTCTCCCTTTTTTATGATGTCAAAACTTTGAAGAATTTAAGCGTTTACATTAAGGCAACACAATTGATCAAGCATTCATCCTTGTAATGAGGTTAGGATTAAAGATGTCTGATTATATATAAAAAATTAATTTCACTCCCCTTATCAAAAAAAAATTATGCAAATTTTTAAAATTTTCTTTTCTCCCCTTATTTGAAAACAATTTGCACATTGTTTGAAATATTTTGAAAATATCATTTCTCCCCCTATTAAAAATGATTTGTGCATAATTTTTAAAACTTTGTTTTCTCCCTCTATTTAAAACAAAACAATATCAATAAAAATGAGAGGAGTTGAACGAGTTGAAGAGATAATACCAAATTTGGCATCTCCAATGATGTATGATCTTTGCTCCAAGGTTGTTAAGCCTTCATGAACGGAGACCCACTCTGATACCACTTGTTGGAGAATTTTTCCGAGGATGCCTTGGTTAAGTTTGGAGAGCGGAAGCGAGTTGGAGTGATGCAATAAAAACAACACCAAGATTTATAGTGATTCGACCATCAATGTCTATGTTCACTACCTAAGTCTCACTTAGGTTTTTCACTATATCGGAGATTGATTACGACTCAATCCAACAAAGTCTTACACCAAGGTTAATTGCGGATCACACCTCTAAAGCCAATAAGATTTATTACGGCTCACCCCTCTAAGGCCAATAAGGTTGATTGCGGCTCATACCTTTAAGGCCAATAAGATTGATTACGACTCATACCTCTAAAGCCATTACAATGTTATTTTCCATAGGTTCACAACCAACCTTCTCCACACTCTCAAAGTGTTTATAAAAACATTTAAAACAAATTGAAGCACTATACTAGAGTTAAGTATTTGAGATTGAAGTTTGAATCTTGATCTCTAGCTTGATTTGGTGTTTTGGGGGTGATGGAATGATAAAACGATTGGGATATGAAAACATATGATCATCCACGTTTTTCTGCCCTTCCTTGATATATTTATATCTTCTTTAAACCATATGACCGTTGGTGTTGAGAAACTAGCCGTTAGAGACTGTTTATAGCCGTTACAGCCTTCTGGAACAAACACAACGTACATTGCACCAAGCTTGCGTACGTTGTCTGCAAATTCTTCAGCTCTACGTACTTTGATCATATGTGACGTACATTGATGATAGCTACATCTCCAGATGACGTATGTTGAATCTCCTCTGCGTACGTTGTGCCTTCACTACATACGTTGTTCATGTATGACATACGTTGTTCTTTATCTGGAATGATCCAGTAGCCTCTGTTTGCATTCAGCTCCATGTCTACGTACGTTGTACACTTGTCACGTATGTTGCTCTTCACTATGACGTACGTTGTACCTCGATAACGTACGTTGTGGCACTTCCAGTGGTTTGATTTGCAATTTCGAGCTTTCCAACGTGTTCCACTCTATCTCAAATATTTTCCACATCATGAAAACATAAAAAGGAACTTAATGTTGATCACCATTGATCCAACAATCTCTCTCTTTTTTATGATGTCAAAACTTTGAAGAATTTAAGCGTTTACATTAAGGCAACACAATTGATCAAGGATTTATCCTTGTCATGAGGTTAGGATTAAAGATGTCTGATCATATATAAAAAATTAATTTCACTCCCCTTATCAAAAAAAAATTATGAAAATTTTTAAAATTTTCTTTTCTCCCCTTCTTTGAAAACAATTTGCACATTGTTTGAAATATTTCGAAAATATCATTTCTCCCCCTATTAAAAATGATTTGTGCATAATTTTTAAAACTTTGTTTTCTCCCTCTAGTTAAAACAAAACAATATCAATAAAAATGAGAGGAGTTGAACGAGTTGAAGAGATAATACCAAATTTGGCATCTCCAATGATGTATGATCTTTGCTCCAAGGTTGTTAAGCCTTCTTGAACGGAGACCCACTCTGATACCACTTGTTGGAGAATTTTTCCGAGGATGCCTTGGTTAAGTTTGGAGAGCGGAAGCGAGTTGGAGTGATGAAATAAAAACAACACCAAGATTTATAGTGATTCGACCATCAATGTCTATGTTCACTACCTAAGTCTCACTTAGGCTTTTCACTATATCGGAGATTGATTACGACTCAATCCAACAAAGCCTTATACCAAGGTTAATTGCGGCTCATACCTCTAAAGCCAATAATGTTGATTACGACTCACCCCTCGGCTCATACCTCTAAAGCCACTAAAATGTTGTTTTCCATAGGTTCACAACCAACATTCCCCACACTCTCAAAGTGTTTATAAAAACATTTACAACAAATTGAAGCACTATGCTAGAGTTGAGTATTTGAGATTGAAGCTTGAATATTAATCTCTAGCTTGATTTTGGTGTTTTGGGGGTAATGGAATGATAAAAACGATTGGGATATGAAAGCATATGATCATCCACGTTTTTATGCCATTCCTTGATGTATTTATAACTTCTTTAAACCATATGACCGCTGGGTGAAGGAGTTTGATCTGTCTCGGGTTATAATTGTGTCTGATTGCTTGCATGTTGTAGAGGCGATCAACTGCTTAGAGGCAGATAAGTCCTACTTTGGGTTTGTTGTTGCAGACTGTAGGTCTTTAGCTGCTTCCATTAATTTTGCTAGAATTAAGTATACTCATAGATCTTTAAATTTGGTTGCTCATTACATGGATAGGTTTGTTGTTGTTTTACCTGATTATTATGTATGAGGTGGCCCTTTTGATTTCTTACTTACTTCGGCTTTGTACGGAACATTTCATTTGATTGAGCAATGAAGTAATCTCATTCCAGTTTTTTAAAAAACATATTATATAAGTGGGTCCTTATATTTTAAGAATTCAAAATTTTGTCCTTAACATCTATATTTTAAAGCAAATTCATCACTAACCCACAACGTTAATGAATTTATTCCCTGAAAACTCACTTCTCTTTCTAAATCACTAACTCACATTTAGAGCAGATCAGCAATAAATAATACAAAATCTCATTAAAAATGATAAAAATAAAAGAGATACCCATGAGATTTGGCCTAGAGGGGGATAAATAATTAGATAGATAAAAGGAGAGGAGAAAGAAATAAAGTGGTAGAGTTTGAGGAAAAAATAGAGAGCAAGAGGAATATGAAGGGGGAGTTGATCTCCTCTCAGTGCAAGAGCACGATAGTTGGTGTAGTTTTAAACTCAAGGAGTATCCTAATGTATCGAATCTTTAAGGATAAGTAACTAGAAATGAATGACATGTAGATTGAAAAAAATGCATCTAAAATTCTTTGAAATCACCATTCATGCTTGATTTGGATTTTAAATATAATACAAATTCTATATGGATTGTGAAGTTGAATGCATCATTTCCATTTCCATTCTTTAAGAAAAGTTTTGCCAAGCATGGAAAATCTTAAGCTTCCCCACCAACCCATCACCCTTTTCATTATTTCATATCAATTAATCATTGATCTGTGCATAGTCTAAGTCAAAATTCATACCTTATTATAAGGAGTTGCAATGATATCCAATAGGAAAATGAGGGAATTGATGAGTTGTAATGGTGATAAGAGGGACTGAGAATTAGGTGTAACGAAGGTGAAGATTGATTAGGGAGATAGGAGTTGTGAGGACAATCTAATAATTGTGAGAATATGTTGTTTGGTTATTGAGTTTTCTATAGCTTGTTTGATTTAGGTTTGGGAAAATAGAGGAGAGGGAGGAAAAGAATTAATGGATAGATAGATTGGGCTAGTTAGGTGATGCAAATCAAATAGCCTTATAGTTCATGAAAGGTTTGGGTTCTGAAAAAAAAGGTTAGAATGCACAACAATGCTTTAAAGGACCATATCTTTTGACACTAGTGAAGTTATGAGGCCTGCAATATATCAAATTGAAGCTTATTTAGAGATATATATCTTAGCCTAATTTCGGGCCCAAATTCAGTTGTTTAAAGCTTCGTTTTGGTCTTCAAAATTTTATGTTCGTTTTTTTAGTACTTTGTTTATCCCTTTTGCCCTTTTCTTTTAGGGTTGGTTCAAAACAATACATATTCATCTTATACTAAAATTGGAGATAGTTTTGGACAATGTTTAATAGAATTTCTATTCTTCCCAGTCTTGATATTCTTTGAATCAACAAGTTTGATGCATGTGTTCTTGGTATTTTTGAATCAACAAAAAAAAAAGGAAGATTGGATTTCTAGAATTCTTTTAAATCAACAGATTTTCAATTGTTTATTCCTTTAATTTTTAAGCTTCTACTACGTCATTAAGAGAGGTATGAATGAAGATGAGCATGTTTCAAATTTAGCGTATAAACAAGGATTCTTTAGAAACAAGTGTATTTTAGTTATTGCACAAAAAATGTTAATGCCATTAGATTTGAATTAACATGAAGGACAAAATGCTAAACATCAAAGAACTAAAAATTATGGACACTCACACACATAATATGCTAAACATCAGGGACCTAAAAATAAATTTCCATTTTTTTCGTACTTCACAAAGCGAATATCCAAACAGAGCATAAACATTCCAAATTGCTAGAACTATGATGAAAGGGGAAACAACTCCAATCAACCAAATGTACCAAAGTACACTCAGTGGTGGAGCCAAAATTCTGACCAAGCAGGTTTGAATCTCTGCTTAGCCAGAATTTTTGCTACACAGTGTACAGAAAAAAAAGTTCATCAAATGCATGATTCATTAATCCAAATTCCAAACTCATTCATTTATCAAGCACCGAATAAACCTTTGCTTCACTGCGTGAAGCTAAAGCAGGAGAGAATCAAAATTCTTGGTCCTTCATATCAGCAACCAAAGTAAGCTAACAACAAAATTCAAATTTACTATCAATTCTAAATGAACATTCAGTACACACTTAAATCCAAAATTATAAGCCAATTATTTGAATTGATGAACGCATTTAGTACAACATACTTGCATTAGCAAATATGAAATGCAAATAAAAGCACATACAATACTGAAAGAGTGTAATTTCATGTCTTTCACACTAGAAATACAGTTCCCTGAATATTCATATTAGGCACACACCATATAAATTGATCTTGGTTGTAAAATTCAATGTGGTGTGTGGTCTTGTATTCTTCAAGTCTACATGTTCCCCTCATCCTTAAGTCCAATGACCACCTCTCTTCTTCTGCAGGAAGTTAACGGCCAACCAACTTGGTGCATTCAATACACAACACAAGCAAATTCAAGCCTATATGTCAAAGAAATTTGCAAACCAAATGAACAAACCACAAATTTTAACTTGAGTCACTGCTGAAAACAAGGCCACACGCATATTCATAAATCAATTTGTCACTGGTAAGCTAACAAAGTTCACTACACATAAAGACCATAGTATTTTAAAGATTAACCTCAAAGGCCTCAAACATCAGTTGATCAAAAACGGCAACCAAATATACCAAAAAATGAGTCTGTTGCATCTGTTGGCCATAAATCTACAGCAACTCAAGTTACAATCCAACTCTCAGCAAGTTATTTTTTTCAAAAGCTAGTTGAAAGATTGAAGGTTGTTTGGTATTGATAAAATAGAATTGCAACTTATGTACTCAAAATCCCACAATCAAGCAGTTAAAAAAACCCAACTCTTAAATTTATAAGATGTCCATTTGCTGATATAAAAAATGTGGGAACATCTGGATGCATAAACCTCACAAAAACATAAGCAAATGCTAGAATCTCAGCACCCAAATTGATCTTGGCAACGTACAACACTGAAAATGCCATTCCACACCAGCATCACAAAGACTCTAATTATTGCCTTTCTCAACACCACAATACCTCAACTCTGAACATACACGATAACTATTTCAACCAAGAAAAAAACTTCTTTTTATAAAAACAAGAAAAATTTAAGGCTTTGAATTCTATCATCACTATCCATTCATATAAATTTCTACCAAAAAACAACAAACGAAAACAAAAGATGTTGAATTCATAAACGTCCGACTTTCAACAATTATAACAGTCTCTGAACTGTGAAATAAAGCTTATATACTATTTGATTAAATAAAGCTTATATCTCATTCATAACTTCGTGAAATCCAAAGTCTGAAATGAAAAGAGTATAATACTATAAGGTTTAAAGACATCAATCAATTATAAATCAATCTCAAACCCTAAATCATTGAAAATTGAAATAATTTCAAAAATAGGGAAAATCAACTTACCAGGGAAGGCAGTCGACAGGAGTTCGTCAGGTTGGAGAAGGAGGCAAGGTGGCAGCGTGGACGGTCGTCGGTGGAGGGAGGTGTGGAGTGTGAGCAACGAAGAGAGAAGCAAAGTTGTGCTTTTGTTTTATTTTGAAGACCCTTCTTGCTTTTTCTTTAAATTTGCCCACACATTTATTTTTTTAAAAACCACAACGTTTTGCCTTGTGGTTTAAATTGAGAAATAAAAGGACAGAATTGTCCTCTATTCTTCATCTTCTTCAATTCATTTTTTGATGATGCTTCTGCAAACCCAACAGCACCACACATGAGCCATTAGGGGCGAAGCTCCGCCGGGGGTGCTCCCATAAGTCTCCTCTAGTGAAAGTAGGTACTCTAGTACCTATTTGTCCCTTAATAGTTCTGCCTAAATACAATTGTACCACTGCACCTGTCTCGACATCTTAATAATTTCAAGGCATATACGCCAGGAGCACCCAATAACTTCCAATCTTGACGCCTTATTCATTACACGTGTAATTCGGTGAGAACGAGTACAGCTGAATAACAGTCGCGCGATTACACAACCCACACCTCCCACCAGTGAATGTATGCCTCAGAGTTCTGCACACTTCCCTTCCCAAAGATTATATGTACATATCTCTCTCCTCTCTTTCCCCATCCAAAATTCTCGTTTCACCCCTGCGCACATTAGCCTTCTTCACCACCACCACCGCCACACTCGGCTCGCGACAACCGTAACAGAGCAAGAAAGCTTTACGTCGAAATGGCGGCGGTTAGGGTGGATCTGGACGGGAGGCCGATAAAGCCAATGACGATATGCATGATAGGAGCAGGAGGCTTCATCGGTTCCCACCTCTGCGAGAAGATCTTGCAAGAGACGCCTCACAAGATCCTTGCTCTCGATGTCTACAACGACAAGATTAAGCACCTTCTTGAACCGGACTCTCTCCCCTGGTCCGACCGGATCCAGTTCCACCGACTCAATATCAAGCATGATTCTCGCCTCGAAGGCCTCATCAAGATGGCAGATCTGGTATTTTGGATGTTTTTGTAATGTTTTGTTGTTGTTTCTTTTTTTAGAAAATGAGGATTTGTGCGACGTTGTTTTTTGTGGTTTCGTACAGACAATTAATCTTGCGGCGATCTGTACTCCGGCGGATTACAATACACGTCCGTTGGATACGATTTACAGCAATTTTATTGACGCACTTCCTGTGGTACGTGTAATTCTACTGCTGCATTGGTTGATTCTTTGATGTGACGTGATGTCGGTGGTGATGATTGCTGTTGTTTCTGTTATTTTATTGTTGGAGTTGAATCAAGTGAAGCTGATGTGATTTTGATATTTTGATTTTTTAGGTGAAGTACTGTTCGGAGAACAACAAGCGTCTTATTCATTTCTCGACTTGTGAAGTTTATGGGAAAACGATTGGAAACTTTCTTCCTAAAGACAGTCCTCTTCGGCAGGTGAGACTTCGCTTTCTATTTTATTGCTGTATATATTTTTGGTGATATATGGTTTTGAGCTTTTCTTGAAATGCCTGATCTGATTCGAATCTGTGTGAATTCTGTTTTAGTAGCTCTCTAGTGTCTTCAATTTTGAGTATTGAGTTGATCATATTTCAAGTGGTGATAAGACTGATATGCTGTGAAGTGGAAGCTGCTATTTAATTAGTTTAGGTGGCTGGATCCAGATGTGTATTAAACAAGCTAGATTCTATCTTTTCATTTCCAATCACTTGTTCTTTTGGGTTTTGTAGTGAATTTTTTCCGTTTAGAGACATCCTACAAATGCATGTATGAGATCGGTTGGTCATGTTGGCTGTCTGTTGTATTGCATTGCTGTAGATGTAATTGTGATAGGAACTAAGTAATAAATGATTAGTGTTAGCAATTAGTATTATTAGGATTAGTCAAGAATATTCTAGATTGTGATGAGATGGTAAGTTAGTTATAACTTTAGGGGTTTTAGAATTCTCTATATAAGTGGGAATTGTATGAGTGAGGGGTAAGCAATCATTTGGATCATTTTGTGTTTTGGCCATATGGCTTGGGAGAGTGATAGCCTCTATAATTGCTTACTGGGGAGAGAGGTAGTCTCTCGAAAACTACCATTATTGATCCATTGTGGTCTCTTTATCTCTTATCTTCATTTATCTAGCTTATTTGTTATCTTCATCCATCAATAAGCACATCTTTTATTATCAATTCCAGTTACTTTTATAGTGGTTAGTACTGTTTTATCAAATGGCAGCTCTAAGTTTGTATCAAATTGTTCCATGTGAGAGGGTTCAATGATATCTGGATTACGCCAAATGTTTTGTGATCCTGATGAAAAGGTGATGAATGGGATGAAGACGGGGGCAAATTTGGGATTATCTGCTAACATGTGGGGTATGTAGTTATTTAAGTCTAGGCATGCGGCTATGCATCGATCAATGCTTTTGTTGCATATGGCATTTATAGGAAAAGTTGTTTGCATGAGTTGTGCATTCTTTTTCCATGAATCAAATCATATCTAGATTTGCTCATTACTGTCTTCTAGGTGCACAATGCCCAACAGAAGAAATGCGTAAATTTATTAATTTTAATAATTATTGATTTGCAAGGATACACATATCTCTTTATTGATGCCTCAGAGCTCTTCTGCTCCCCTTAATGTTTTAGTTGTTTTAATGGATGGTATGCGTTTATCTAGTGCAACTTGTGGGGTACCAACTTGTGTGATTTACTGTTTTTTTTTTTGGGTATGCATCTAATGAATTAGACAGTGCAACTTGTGATTTATTTTATGTTTGGTGTAGGTGCTTGACCATGCGTAACTCTGGTATGATTATTGTCTAGATGATTGTACTGCTTCATGAAGTCTATACTATATTGGCTGTTAAGAGTGTTGATTTCAATACAAATAAGGCAACATGTGATGAACATCAAAAAAAAATTTATTTGCACTTCCCTTTTTGGTTTGATAATGTGCATCAGCTGCTGTTATATTTGTGTCTGATCTCCTGTTTTCTGAATAGAATTTTTTTCAGCAGCTGTGAAACTAAACCTGCAGATTTCCATTCCAGACTTCTGTTTTATGGTTTCGTATTTTCTGCTCTACTTATCATTTTAAGTAATCACTACAAATTGCACATGCTATTTTTTACAGGATCCTGCCTATTATATTCTTAAAGAGGATGCCTCTTCTTGCATTTTTGGTTCCATTGAGAAGCAGAGGTGGTCATATGCATGCGCAAAGCAGTTGATTGAGAGGCTGATCTATGGTAATTGGCATGGTCTAGTGATGTGGCTGGTTTCTGACCTACTTGAGAGTTTTCTTCTGACAGTTTGCTGTTCCTTGCAGCTGAGGGTGCTGAGAATGGCCTGGAGTTCACCATTGTGAGGCCTTTCAACTGGATTGGTCCAAGGATGGATTTTATTCCTGGCATTGATGGCCCAAGTGAGGGTGTTCCCAGGGTCTTGGCATGCTTTAGCAATGTGAGTCTACTGTGTTTACCTTGAAGTCAAAATCCATTGAATTATATTTCTTATTCCACTTTTTTTGTTGGACTTTTTTATTAATTGTGGTTGTTTTACATTGTCTTCAGGCTCTCTTACGCCGTGAACCGCTCAAGCTTGTGGATGGTGGCCAATCCCAGAGAACTTTTATTTATAGCAATGATGCCATTGATGCTGTTCTCTTGATGATTGTATGTCTATCATTTCTTATTCTTTCTCTTGTCCTGTTTCGTAAATCTCAAATGATTCACTAACTAAAGTCTTTTTTTATACAGGAAAATCCAGCAAGGGCCAATGGTCACATTTTTAATGTGGGAAACCCTCATAATGAAGTTACTGTGAGGCAGCTTGGTGAAATGATGACAGAGGTGGATGACTATTCTACCATGGATTTGTTTTTCACAAGTTTTTGTACTTTGAAATAACATAGGCGTGCATTTGGCAGGTCTATGCAAAAGTGAGCGGGGAACCTCCATTGGAGGCGCCAACAATCGACGTCAGCTCTAAGGAGTTCTACGGCGAGGGATATGATGATAGTGACAAGAGAATTCCAGACATGACCATAATCAATAGACAACTTGGTATTATTTCTTCGTTGATTTCAGTTCACTTCTTTCGACCTTCCTGGCTTCTCCCCTTTTATGAATATATCCCATATTGACAATCAATGAATTATCGATGCCAGGTTGGAATCCTAAGACATCATTGTGGGACTTGCTTGAATCAACCCTCACTTACCAACACAGGACATATGCTGAGGCAATTAAGAAGGTTATGGCAAAGCCTACAACCAGCTAAAAACTTTGACGTTTGAACGGCACTGGAGAAGGTGAATACTTGGGGGTGGAGTTGTAACATGCCGAAGTTCCAATTCTTTCTAAGGAGAAACTTTTCAGTATATCTTAAATGGTTGGTTCCATATACTCGTATAATTTTTGTTTTACCTTTGTCAGTTAGTTGGTGGCTCAGTGTAGCTCAGGAACTTGTGTTCTGATCTGGAGATGGATATTAGCGTTCCATTAGGTAAGCGTACCGTCATGTTGCTGTAACTTGTTACTTGAGCTGCAACATAAAGTGGCCGTTGTACAAGTTTGTTTCTGAGGTCTGCATGTAACTGCTCCAATTTGTTGCTGCCTCCAGTGGTATATGTTGTATTAATTTGTTGACCCTCTCATGCTCTTGTTTCATAAATTATTGTTATTATTATTTATTTGTTGAAGTTTTGCTTGTAATTTAAATTCGTTTCTTCACAGAATTTGAACATTTTTATGATTGCCAAAATGGTGAGTTGCAATACTTTAGTTTCTGAAAAGTAATTGTTGACAATGGTGTTGGACTGTTGGTTCTGTTAGAAAAATGTGCTGCATTTGTGAATGCTGCCTGCTTCTAAAAGTTATATGATTGTGTTCTAATACTGCATTTTGCTTTGTGCTTTTGACCACGGAGCTAGTGAATGTAAAATCACCAAAACAGCCTGGGAAGAATAATTTTTTGTTTGGATTTGAAGTTCGTTTTATGACCTATAATCGAGCAAAGCTTGTTAGATTCAAGTTTCGAACATATGGGAGCCGAACTTTTAAAACAGGCATATCAAAATTTTTTATGTTGCCCTTGACGGTTTTTAAACCACGTTTGGAATAACTGAATTGTACAAAATTTTGTAAAATTTATTTGTAATTTCACAAAAGCATTGAAAAATAAAATATAAAAAAATATAGAGAAAACACGTGGCACAAGCAGAGGTTAATGTGTAGCAATTTAACACATTTTTTTTTATCAAGTGATGATTTACGTTGATGGCTGTTTGTGATGTGGCAAAATTTGCGGCATGCCAAGTCATTAAATTGCAGATTTTTTCAGTGAATATAAAACGTTGGCTTAGACTTGTAAAAACGGCGGGTTTTTAATTTAAAATATATGAAACGTTTCATATTGTGATATGCCACGTAAGCAACATTTGCCACATCATTAACGGCTTTATGACATGGTATCACTTTCCCAGAAAATTTTAGCCGCAGAATAGAGGCTATTAGATTTGTTAAAGTTTCTTTTTTATTTTTAATTATTTTTGTCCGTACAAATTTCTTTTTGCTTGAACCCATTAATGACACGTATTACAATTTGTAGTACAAATTTTATTGACATGAAGAGTTTTTTTTTTTGTATGTAAAAAGACAAAAAAGAAATGTATAAATTATTAAAAAAAATTTAATGAAGCACATTTCGTTTAATCAAATTAATTATTGTAAGTTTTGATACACTTCTTTGTACACAACGTTTTGAGTTTTATTACACGTTTTGTCTTTTTTTTTATGACAAATAAGAATCTTCAATTTATTTTTTCTTGTCACCATTGAGACAACAACATACATTTGACCATGACAGAAAATAGGACGTGAGAGATACAGTACGACATGTGAAAGAGATTGTCTATGGTTTTTGTTAATTGTTATGGTCAAACAAACAACTAATGAGTATTGTCTTCGTTTAAATTTAAATGGTGATTTGATATCTAAGGGAGTCAAAGAAAGTCGAGGAATGAAAACCTTGTGTCTCCACATTGCAGCCAGTAATTATTTCATCTTCTATCACACGTTTCTCCAAATGAGTTATGACCAATCGAGTACCATTATACAATCCAACAGTTTGATCAATATTACGAAGCAACATTATATGTACCCCAATCCTTAATTTTAGTATGTGATTCTGTAATCCAGAAGAAGTAATAGTGTTCAAAAATTCTAGAGTGTAAATATCTTCATCATTATCCGAATGTGCATCAACTTTGCAAATGAAATCAAAACTCAGATAGGTTGACAATATATATTCATTAACCTGTTGACAACATCCCAAGTTGGATCTAAAATAACGCGCTCTTGCAAATATCTCCAATCTTGACCATTTCGCAACAAATTAGGATAAGTGCCATCAACAATTGCTCCTATGGGGTTTTCATCATCTTTAATGAGAAGATCATCTAGTATCTCAAAAGCTACTTCACCATCATTATCCTCACCAATTTTTCCATCTCCAATGTCTAAGATCCAGTCTAAAAATAATTTCAATTCCTCTTTATCGGTGCTGGAACTGCCAGTAAGGAGCCTCATGTTCTTTGATAACTTTAAAACTTTACAGAATTTCCATAAATAAGAGGAATTAAGAGAAGTTGAAACGATATCTTGTCTTAAGGCCCCGGAAATAACCGGGAGAATTTGCCTAAAATCACCTCCAAAAACCACAACCTTGCCACCGAAAGGCATGTTCAAGCTGTTGTCGTTATGAAATCTTAGAATATCTCAGAGAATCCTACCTAAGGTTTCAAAACAATGTTTGTGAACCATAGACGCTTCATTGGCGAAAGTAGAATTTTCATTTATTGCCAAAGAAATACAGAATCTGGAGTGAGATGTCCTACCTCTTGGCATAAAAGTGCAGTGATACCACTTGAAGCAACTGTGAGGACAACTTCACCCTTGGATCTCAGAGGAGATGATAGAGTTCTCCAAATTTAAGTCTTTCCAGTACCGCTGTATCCATACACAAAAAAAAAACAAACCCCCACGATCATTGTGTATTGCTTTCATGACAATTTCATACACAATTCTTTGATCATATTCAATGAAGACAACAAACTTTCACATTCATTCGCTAAAGAAACGGTCATAACAAAGTTCATCGTTGATAATGTTGTTACTTCTTTCTTCCAATATGGATAAATCAGGAAATAGTACAGTAGGAAAATTCATCAAACTCCTCCTAATTTTGTTCAAAATCTTCTCAATCTCAGCCAACGCATAATTTTTCAACTCCTCGTCAGTTAGTTGTAGCTCTGATAGCATAGAAATACATATTAGCAAAAAAAAGTTCCTTAATAACACAATCAAACATGCAAATACCTTCATAACTTAATTAAAATAATATTAAGTATTTGCATTAATATTTTTTAACATACGAATATAAATACACAAAAAATAGAAGATATGCGAGAAGACATGTTTTTGAATATCACAAATGATCATGAAATTAAATAAATTTATTAAAATAATGTTCAATGTTTGCAATAAAATTACTATTATATGAATATAAATATATAAAAAACGAATAGAGTTAAAAAAAGTAAAATATTTGGAAAATATATTTTTCTTACCTTGGTTGTTAAACTCTTTTCGTTGGCGATGAAGAATTTCATCAACAAGAAGGTGGCTCGTTTGATCCCAAACAACTTCAGGCTTATTCATACTTGTAGTGAACAACAGACTATCAATTCTCTTGCCTCGAGATATTTTTAATTTGCCTTCATCCATTGCAGAAACATAGTATTGTCGTTTCCAACCCTATTCACCACATTATCGATATGGTCATCATCTTGAAATACAATAGCTTTCTCATTGGGAAGATGAAAACTCAACCTTTCCACTACAAGCTCCCGATAAGTAATAGGAAATCCAAATATTATCCAAGCTGCCTCACACGGAGATACATATCTACAATCATAGTACATTTTCACCTCATTAACCATTTCACCAGAATGACTTTGACGGTAAAAGATGGTAGTGATGCAATCATCCCCTTTATTGACATACTTGAATAGGTACTTGATGGCCGTATCTTGATTGCACCACTCAACACTTATATGTGCATCATACTTCAACAACAGAATAGGGTTATAAGGAACATCATACCTATTGTCAAGAGGAACATTGCCTTTCATAGCAGTTCTTCCATTATTACTTCTCTTATACAATGGATATCCATCTTTGCCAATACTGGTGGCTTGGACAAACTTTTTTGGAAACTGCTTCGTACACTTGTCATCACTCATACATGGTGAACTTTCGTTTGCAGTCCCACAAGGACCATGCATCATGAAGTTCATGATTGCTCCATATAACCTAGAATTTGTTTATTTGTTAGGAATTTCTGCAGAAATTATCTTGTCAATATATGGACCAATTACGTGCTCGTTTTCACGATGCAAAAAAACAAAATATGCGCATGAGGAAGACCATGTTTTTGAAACTCAATTGTGTACATTACTGCAAAATAAATTTATATTAATATCTCGACCGACCATTAATAAAATAAAATTTTTAAAAACATTGATGAACGAAAGTTTGCTTTAACTCTTTCGAAAATTTGGTCTGCTTTCACATCGCGGACAAATTGATCAAGCTTTATTTTGAAAATTCTTGCTATAATGTCAGGTCTATCCTTTGGTCTTAAACCCAGTTTATCAACATATCTATGTATTTATGGACATTTCAAATTGCAAGTAAAAGTAATGAACACGTTTAGATATCCGACCCATCTACATATAGCCATTGCATCTTGATAGTTTTGCATCATGTATCTTGAAAAATACAAAAAGCATAAATTACAAATCAATGTCAAATGTGAAATCTAAAAATTTTAACAAAAAAAATTGATCGTACTCATCGTGCACCACCCACGAAAGAAGAAGGTAATATTATCCTTTTGCCAATTGACGATGGATTAGTTTCTCCTCTCAATACAGATTCAGACAAACCTTTATACAAATCTGCTCGAAGATTCTTTTGGTTGAATTTGATGAAGGTCAGCCGCTTTGACTCAATCATGGTCCAAGCATCAACTAAAAATTGTTGCAACAACTTTCTCGAGATCATAATTGTTTGCGATTCATCATTCCTCTGCATGAACCGGAAGCAAAAAAAACTTAAAGTTTCCCTTTTGCATTTTTTTTACCCCCACTGAACTAAATATCCTTTCTGTATCCATCTGTTGGATTTTTAGCATGAAAACATAGGCGGATTAACAAAAAATTTTCATCAAGTCACTCCAATAACAAACCAAGATTGATAAATTAAATAAAGATTAGATCTTTACTTACATGATGAGTGCTGAATCACATTTGATTATTCACCAAGAGCCCTAGTTCACCTTTACCAAGGAAGAACCCTTGCTCCTTATATTTGCTCCAAGCTTTGTAAGAACGTTAACCTTAAGACTAAGATCTTTACTTCACACACACTAGATCTATACTAGAACGATTTGAGGTGTGCTAGCACTAAAGTAAACACTCTCTAATGGTGAATATAGGGTTCGGTAATGCTAGGTTAGAATGTGTTCTCTTGGAGCCGAAAACACCAACTCAATTAGGGTTAGATGTAGCATCACACCTTAGGCCTTTATATAGTGTTAGGGTGATCCTGTTAGGGTTAGGTTGTCTCGAAAAACCATAATAAATTATGTCATGACCGGCCACACTTTTCCTTTTGGGTTAGGAAGTCTAACTCCTACTTTAAAGGAAAAACTCCTAACTTTTAGGATATGGCCATTGAACTTAATTTCCTTACACTATTCAAACATTTATTTAATCAATTAATCTATGATTACTTAATTAAACATGTCATGGGCTGAATTATCATGTAATTAACCCATACTAACCATAGCCGAAATTCACCTATGCACCTTAAGTCAACATTTGACCTAATTGCAAGAAGAGAGATCAAACTCATTCCAGATCTTTTGTGTGAGATCTTGTAGGTTCATTCAATGTTGAAAATGATTTTAATATACATTAATACTCATAAATCATAAGGGGCCTCTAGCAAGACGTAGTGACTACCCAAATTGAATGAATGTCGACTGGAGCCAATAAACCTAATTGCAACCTTATACAATCCTTTACTTTTAGATATCATGATTAGCATGAGGCGTGGAACATGTCACCCTCATTTGTTGCTAAAACATTTCTTGATCTCTAAATGACATTGACTCAATCAAATAAATGATAACTCTTTTATCATTTCATTTGGGCATGGTCATGCACTACTCAGTGTCATTTATCAAGTGG
>CAODLS013080289.1:0-10167 GCA_948243855.1 Flueggea neowawraea | reverse complement strand
ATGGAGAGGGAGGGCGTGCGTGGTGGAGGGAGTGTTGTACTGTTACGACTATCTAGGGAAGATTCGAGGGTACGACGGGAGGAGACGGGTTTGGAGGGAATTGAGAGGGGTGGAGAAAGACTTGCCCAAGTTTCTGTGTGGGGCCACCATGGCCAATGTGGGTGGCAAGCTTGTGGTGCTTTGGGCGGGGAAAGGGAGTGGGAAGGTACTGGAGGTTTGGTGTGCCGAAATCGCGGTGGATAAAGCTGCTGGGGTTGAGGAAGAGGAGTTGTTGGGAAAGGTTTTGTGGTGCAATTTGGTTTATAGGTGCTCTGTTGGATCTTCCATTGTTCATTGCTTGGCTGTGGATTTCTAAGGTCATCAAGCGGGGTGTATGCATGTAAGTAGACTTCAATATTGACACCAGAATAAGTAAAGTTGCATATGAAGTTGTTATGAGTTATCTCCATGTGCATTGAAGTTTCAGAATGGCCTGTACCTCCATGCGCAAAGATTGCATTATCGTTGTTGCTTTCTGCTCGATTTAGGCTTGATTGATGCACTATTTTGTTCGAGGTGAATTGACTTGTATAAATAAATGCAATGTTGTCCGCTTAGAGCGAGCGTGAGAGGGTTTCTTTGTTGCATGGTTATTGTCTCTGGTTTTTGTACGTCTCAGTGATGGAAATGCAACGTTGAAGATGATCCGGGTATTTTACTAAAGGGTTTGGCATACTTAGCTCTAAAGCAGGCACCACAGAAGTGTAAAATTGCCATTTTTGAAGGTTCAGAATGATTTTTCTGGAGGAATATTAGCCAGCATTTTGTTCTTCTTATTTGCTGCTCATATTTTCTGAAACTAGGAATCTGTTACAGGCTCAAATTGACTTGCACGAGATGGATCTTAGGATTCTGTTGCCTCGAAGAAATGGAAGATTTCGTTGCATTATACGCTTGAGAGGCTGCTTTAAGATTACAGAGGTATACCGGTGCAAATGCTGGCTGTTTTTATATTAGTTTCTTGTCTTGCTAAGTGCTTCCTTTGTAAACTGTAGATAGCTTCTTGAATGGATGAGAATCAGTCATAGAGCTTTGGCAGAGTTAAAGCTTAATTCGGATATTAGCCATTGATCATTGCGTCGACAATGACGAGTGTTGTCGATTTGGTTAGGTATCCATTTGCTACCCAATTATTCAGTTCATTCAATCCACCAAACACCACCACTTGTGTGGTTAGCATGATTGAACATTTAATGGTGTCTACCAATACATTACATTTTTTATAGGTTTTTTCTCTCTTGAGAATCAAACTATTGGGAATTGCATGGTTAATTCTATTCACTGTCATTGATTTAGTTCAACTCAGTTACTAAAATAAAAAATTATTCAGAACGGTTATTTAACTTTGTTGAAAAGTTCAGGATAGTCGTTCTATTTTTTTCTGTCATTAGAGTTCATGAATAGACTGATACGTCATCAATTCTTTACATAACTATACCACTTGGACAAGAATAAAAATATAGGTTAAATTTAAAAAAAAATTAGTTGCGTCTAGTTGTTTTTCTATTTTCTTTTTGTCAACAGTTCTAATATTTAATCTGTTGTCAACAGTTCTTATAAAAAGAAGATAGGAAAAAAAATAGCTGGATATTACTAATTTTTTTAATATAACTAATATTTTTATTCTTGTTCACATGATACGATGATGTGTTAAGAATGATGATGGGTCAGTTCATTGATAACTCCGGTAACAGAAAATAACAGAGTAATTGTCTTAAATTTTTCGGTAAAATTGAAAAACCATTCTAAAAAAAATTACTTTAGTGACCTAACTGAATTGAATCATAAAATTAAGTGGTCATGAGTAAAATTAACCCAAGAACCACGCTTATACCTCCTCTTTATGGTAAAGTTGATGAGCCATAAAATTGACGAAAGTGGACGAAAAAGTGCTGAAAACACCAGTGACTATTTCTCAACAAACAAGTGCCGCTTCAGATGCCGTTGTTGACTTGGAGATTCTGATTATGGCTAGACAAATTAGCCAAATAAAAAATCTAACTAATGTAGAAGATGCGACCTGAGATCGATAAAATAGAGCTCATCGCTTTATAATAAACTTTGCATTGTTCCAATATCAGAAAATGTTCAGGTTGATAACCGGAGTAAAATCAACCCGTGGCTCAACTTAGATACAAACTTTGCACAAATGATTTTTTCACACTCAATAATCAAGATTACACACCGATAAATCTGGCGGTAATTCACATCCTTCAATATTTACAGCCACCGGTTTACGGCATTCCATATTACGAAAAGATTCAACGTGATCTTTAGATTTTCCATCCTGAAGTAAGCTGTAAGACTATACCATGCTCCGCGACTAAAAAAATAAGAACATGCCAAGAGATACACAGCTTAGTAACAACAAATCTTTGAGCAACACGGTCGGATGTTGTTAAATAAAAACGCCCTTGTATTCGATGTCACCTTCTTCCTCCAAGTAATTCTCAATTTGTTCAAGTGCCTGGCACAATGTTAATCCAATTAGCCAATCGCTAATTATTTATTCCCTTGTGCACAGGCTACTAAGACACACAGAGAGACTAACCTCTATAGCAATCATGGTTGGCGAGAGACTGGATACATCACTATGACCTAGTTTATACGCAATATCTGCATTTTGGAAATCATCTTGATCAATTGATCATGAAGAGTCGCAATGGCAAATTTCGGGTAAGTGTTTAACAAAATTGGAAACTTATCACAACAACTACATGGTGAACGGGTTAAAATTTCATACTTTCCAGAGAAACTCTAGCATTGGCATTTGCATATGATTCACCTCTCTCTTCAAAAAGTGTGGATAGACGCCTCAGAGCCTGGAACAAAAAAATTTAAAAAGTTGAAACCAATTTGAGAGTAAGAATCCAATTCCCATCAGTGATGCAACTTAGAAAGTATAACAAGTAAGCTGCAACAGTAAAACGCAGGTTACCTTACAATATGCATCACCCGCCGATTCATGATGCAAAAGTGGGCGAGAAGCAGTACCCACAGCTGCAATTCTTTGTGCCAAGGCCTCCAAAGGTACATCTAGCCAGACGCTAATCCCCTTATGCATGTGCTTCCTGATGAACCAAGCCATTTTATGTATTAAAACCATGCCACGGTAAAAACCCACTAAAGAAATAACAAAGCAAATCCAATTAACAGCTCTTTTCAGTAGGCAGGACCACAGTATCATACCAGTTGACGGGTCGTACAACTGCACCTCCACCAGTAGAAACAACAAGACGATGCATTATGGACAATTTTCGTAATACCTCAGTCTAAAAATGAAAGATTATAATGAGTTTTAATGCCCAATCAGAAACACGGAAATAATTAGACAGCTCAAAACCAACCATTTCCATTTCGTAGCAAATTACAAAAGGATGTCAAAATCACCTGTTGAAACTAACTTAACTGGAAATCGGAGCTGGAGATCAAAATGCTATATTTTCTGTCATACCTCTTTATCTCGAAAGAAACCCTCTCCATAGAGCCTAAAAATTTCAGCCACTGAAGTTCCATCCATTTCCTCCTCAATCAATGAGTCACTGGAGAATCCAAGAAAAACAGGAAAAAGAGCACAGATTACTCACAGAAATCGAAAGAGCAGTTCAAATGGATAATCTGCATTTGACAGAACATATGCGTATCACCATGGCATTTCTCGATTCAAAAACTTTTAATGAGAAGATCATAATACATAGATCGCAATCCTTTGAATGGTGAAACACAATTGTGCACAAACCAATATTCAAATTTATGAAGTACTCTTAAAAACTAAATTGTATTTGTCATGCTTGAGGCTCTGAATGAACCTTCCAAGACAGTGCAAGCAGTGAGAAGGAATTGGCAATCATGATCTGACTGAAGCACAATATTTTTCTTCTCTTTATTTGTCAGAACAGCAAATATTTTATCATAAAACCCAATTAAAATGCAGCAATAGCTCATGCGTACGTACCTGTCACAGAAAGAATAGCCTAGCACTTGGGCGAGAATCTTGGCCACAGTAGTTTTACCAGAACCCATCATTCCTGCATTTCACATTCAATTAGCTAACTACCAGATTATTCTAACAGGAAATAGAAGATTAATATAATTAAAACTAACCAACAAGATATATACATCTTCCGCTTAAATAAGGCTCGATCTCTTGTGACTTGTTCTGCACATTACGTTAACACTCAGTAAGAAATATGTAAAAAGCTATATTGGTCATTGATGAAATGACAGTTCTCAAACTATATACCAAACAAGAAATGGACAAAAGAAAAGGTGTAAGAAGCACATAAAACATTTTATCACAAACTTTGTGTTAACTGAATTAGAAATTACAAAACTCAAGGTTTCATACCTTCAAAATTAAAGCTTCATCAGAAGGAGCATAAACACTTCCACTTTCCAAGATTGGAGCTACACAAGTTTTGAAATAAATAAATAAAATAAAAACACTGTCAAGGTCCAAGAAGCACAGCGAAACAAAAGACAAGTCAATGCCAACGCCACCAGCAATAACATCACCAACTGGATAGTATTTCTAGTACATTTGTTCGCTCTTCTCATATTTCGTCAAGAATAAAGAATTAAAACAATGGAAGAAAAGCAAATATGAAGCAAGACAAAAGGAAGGAAACTGAGTGAAGATATAAATAAATTTTCTAAACCATTTTTGCATCACAGAAAAATCACAATATTACCAACAACCACATAGTTATTTTGGCCGGTAAATAGATGAAAGTTAAATCCAACATAATCAATCAAATTCAAATAAAAGAGCATCTAACTACCCGCCATAATACCCACCATAATCTCCAATAAGCACAGATTTCACAGATTCACATTAAACCAAGCCGTACAAAATACTGTACTCATTACTAAAGCTAAAAAACAACCCAAATTATTGCAAGTCAGAACATATTTCCTATACTCAAATCAATAAACCAGTCTTTTAACAAAAATCTACCAATAGACAACACCAAAAAACACAAATGTAAAACAAGAATTACTGAATATCAGCATTAATTACCAGTAAAATTCTTATAACAAGACGAAACTTCCAATGAAACCGATCTATTTCGGCTTCTATTTTTTACAGGCTGCACCTGAGCTGAAAAAAACACTTGCAGCGTCTGCTGCGCCTTCATCCTCCTTGAAAGCCGAACCAAATCGGTCGGTCTACTAGAGGAATTCACCGAATCGACCCATGTAGCATAAAGGTGCACCGTTTGAGCCAGATTAACCTCCATCACGAAATCTGAAAACTAAAAAGTCTCGATCTTGACCACCAAAACCAATTTAAATTAATACCCAGGTCATGAAACTTGCCTGCGAAAGAGGAAAAAACAGTTTTTTCAACAGATTCAACATTAAAACTATTAATATTTGAATAATCAAACATTGTAGAAATAAAAAAGAAAAAATGAAACTTACAAAATAATGAGAGAAAGAACCCAGAAAGCCCAAAAAAGAAGTGAGGAATGTGTTTGGTAATCGATAGAGAAATAGGGATGACTGGTTTCAGTTTCTATATAAAGCGGCGGTTGGGGTCTGGTAAGCGAAGTGGTGGTGTAGGTTGGTATAATAAGACATGGTTGGTATATACTCTTCTACTGTATAACGTAGGCATATAATCATGTGCGTGTATGTATACGTGTAAGCTATAACTACATCAACGGCATTATGCATATCAGTTGGGGTGCATCTTCTGAATTTTAAAATATTATGAATCACATTTTCTATGATCATTAAGTATTCTTTATTGTTTATATTAATTATATCGATGATGCTTTAATAATTTTAGAATCACTTTCACAGCATTTTGTTCAAATACAAAAAATTATAATATCATAAAACAAAATAGGTTAGTGGTATTTGCCCTTAAAATGAAGCTCTGTCAAATAAAAATCAGATGTTTGGGTCATGAAATTGCCTATTTCTCCAATTTCAAGAGCCCTTGGTTTGATATCATTCTAGAGCTCGAAATTTTACACTTTTATGACATGAACCCGTTTATATCAAATCTAAACCCTCCTAAAAATGTGTCTTGCCATGTAATTGTGACGCGTCAAAAATTATCATCCCTAATCATGACTTCAAAGACACATCCACAATAACCCATCAACTTTAAATCAGAAACTCACATTTCTAATTTGAAAGGAGTAAGAGGGGGGGAAAAGCATCATAATGTTTTTATTTCTGTGGTTTTTCTTCTTATGTTTGTTTCACATTTGTTTTCCGATTATGGACTTCACATTTGCAGGCTTTCTGTTGCCGTGTGTGGCGCGCTTGGTAGGTTTGTTTTTAATGTTCAAGCATCAAATTTAACTTTTGATACAAATTTCAAGGACTGCATTAGAGCTTTTTGAAAGAATAGGACTTAATTGGAAATACCATTAAACCTCAGGGACCTCATTGGTTTTGATCTATACACATAATCCGCACTTTGAGATCTATAAGCATTTTTATAAACTATTATTGGGATTTAATTTCTCATTTATTAAACTTTTGTTTCAAAAAATATTATCTAAACTTATCTGCAGAAATTATAAAAGAAAAAAAAAATTATCTGCAGGGCAATTTTTTTATCTGTACAATTATGCATATGATCAAAAATTTGCTAGTAATAAAAATTTACATTGTTTATAAGTTTAATAGTAATTGGCGAGAGTTTCAAAAATCACAGTATTCGAATGATCGAAGTTTGATATAAAAGAATTCAGAATTTGAGCGAGTTAGTGATTGAATTTTGTCTAGATATTAAAAAATATATGTAAAATTATTGTTGTTATTATTATTTAATTTTTTTACACTTGCTTACAACAAAAATATTTGCGACTTAGGCTCTTGGGCTGAGTCGAATAATTTATTCAAGTCCATGCTAAATTAGGAGGGGAAATTAGTTAAAGCTCACTAAAAATTCTGTAATATATGTTCATGGTACACTGAAGTTCTTACAAAAGGTGGAAAGAAAGAGTTAGACTTATCTTGAAGAGGTTCACTTGAGATAATCTAGTGAATTTAATAAGTTTCCTAGGAGATTCGACCCTATTTCGATCAAGATAACAAATAAAGAGATTTTGTCTAAAGGGACATGAGAATTATCAAATTTTACCAAGGGACTTGACACCAAATGAAAAATGCCTAATCACACTTGAATTGGCGAGTTTCCTAAGGAGAGTAGGTTTTTCCATGATCAGGATGATTTTTAGTCCGGCCCTCTTGTCTTTCTTTTAGTTTTCTTCATTCTCTAGCTTTTAATCAATTTTATTCTCTAACAAAGTCTTCATTTGTCATTATATTTGCGATTTATTTATTAGGGAACGAAGAACCATTTTCAACAAATTTCATCTCTTTATTTGTTTGCAATCGTTTAATTAAGTTAAAACAAGTGACACTTAGTTTGAAAAAATCAAAAATTTTCTGATACGCTTTAAAGAGTAACATAATTTTCCTTGGTCGAAAAATTAGGAAACAATGCCAATCAATTTAATAAAAAGATTGTATTCGGTGATGTGAGGATTACCATCTACTTTTAAGTGTGTGACAATTTCATAAGTAGTGTTTGTTTTAATTCTGGGAAAAGTCAGAATAGAAAATTGGGACCAAAGATGTATAGTATAGTGATACGGCCATACCTGTAGTATTTTATCCATGTTTGATTTTGGGGTGTGTCTTATTATATGTAGAGGATAAGACAGTGACTAGGCTGTGCCCATGTGCCTACGCGGCAACACCTCACCTTCAGTTTTTTTTTTAGTTTATACAAAAAAATTCATGGATAAAAACAGATTTTGTTATGCTTTGTTTTTACTAGACAGCAGGAGTTGTCAAGGAGTAGGACCTAATAGTTTACCACTTGTATTAAGTGATTTTAATATTAATATTTTTATTTAATATATTGTATATTTAAAATATTATAATTTTAAAAAATTTGTAATTTTTTTAAATTTTTTATTGTAAAATTTATTAATTTATAATTTATATTTATTATCTATTATTTCGTACTAAAAACTAATGCTATTATATTTTCATGAAAAATATATATCATTTATTTTTTTAATCTCTTGTTTATTTTATATTTTACTAATAAAATATCTCACTCTCTAAACAAACCCTACTAATAATTAATAAACATATTATATATTTTTTTCATTTTTTTTGAACATTCTTTGTTGAGGTAGGTGTGGTAAGCAAACATTTCTTTCATGGGGCGAGGGCCGGTGGGGGAGAAGATTATGGTACTAGTTGCCTTTTTATTATATGATGGTAGGTGGCCTTCAACCATAGACTGCCACGTGGCTTATGCTATAGCCACAAAAAATTTTCACTACAAAATTGAAGTGAAAACAATTAAATAAAATTTTAAGAATATTATGTTATTGGCAATTGTTTATAGATTAAACTTTAATGTGGTAGAATGTATATTTAGTAAGTTAAACTTTAATGTATATTATGTGGTTTAATTGGCAATTGTTATAATAATAGGGAAATTAACAATTTTATACCTGAGGTTAGGGGAAACTAACAGGTGGATCCTCATATTTTAAAAACATCGTAATTAGTCTCCCTGTTTTAGTTTTGCAAAGCAAGTGCGCTCTTCAAGTCTCATATGATGTTCTATTAATTGTATTTTGATTATCTATAGAGGAAATATGTTTATTATCTGTAGGGGAATATTTTCAAAATTGTGGTCCTCTTACTTGGGTTTTTGAACATTGGCCTTAATCTTTTTATGAGCCTTTTGGATCTTAGCTAAGTTAGATTTAGGACTGTAAACTAGTCGAGCTGAGCTCAAACTCTTGGTGCTCGAATTTGGCTCGACTTAACTATTCTCGAGCTCGACACAAACTTTTTTTCATGTTCGAACTTGGCTTGTTCTTTTTAATTAATGTTTGCAAACTACTCGAGCTCGACTCGTTTTTGCATTCTCGAGCTCAACTCGTTTAAGGTTTGTTATACTCGGCTCGTTTGACTACTCAAATCAAGCTCGGTTTGGCTTGTTCGACATGCTTGTTACCAAGCTCAGCTCGGCTCGTGCGAAAACTCGTTATTGAACTCGGCTCGGGTCGTTTAAGAGTTTGAATTTACCACACAATAAAAACAATTTAACATCATCAAGTTTGCAATCAAGTTCATCATCAAGTACTAAATTATAGCTACAAATTGCTCACATGCTTTTAGTTGAATCTCAGATATTTATGTGTACCAATATACAAAGTTTTTCTTCAAAAGAATCAACCAATTTCCAATGAAAAAACGAAAAAATTGTATGAATTTCTTAATAATCTTCATTCTACAGGAAGTCAGTGACAAAATTCAATAAAAATATGAAATTGAGATCATTGGCTAAAGAAGTAACGAGAAAGTGAGTCTGAACCTGCTCCATCATTGAAAGTTTTCACCTTTCTTAGTTCATAGAAGAATGTATAAGTAGTTATTTAAAAGAATCAAAGGGGTCTAAACTATAACCTCAGGAACACTATATAAGATAACCCAAGCTAAATACAATCTTGAACCAATCTATGGCAGTGGTGCTGATACCAAAGACCTCAACAATCCTATCCATTCATAACAGAAATAGAACTTTCAGAACAGCACACAATTCAACATCTTTTGAGTTTCTTTCTTGCATAACAATAGATCACGAAAACAAAATGGCAGAGAAAACAAGAACTCACTAACTAAGCTATGAAGAATCTGCTCCAATCCAAATTCGAACGCAAACCCAATAACACAAAAACAAAGTTAAGATACAAACACTTCCACAATTTGGTATAACAAAAATTAGAACAAACAATTAAATCCAAAAGCGGGTTAAATCCAAAATTAAACAAAAAGAAACTAAACTCACCGGCAATTAAATCCAAAGTAAACTAAATAGTGGTGAGAGTGACTCAACGACGGTGAGACCATTAGACAAAGCGACAGTGAGAGTGACTCGACGATGGTGATATCATGAGAGAGAGCGAGTGAGATTGAAAGAGATAGCGGCGAGTGGCTCGATGACTGTCACGACCCATTCTCGGGACCATGACCGGCGTACGAGGTGAACCTTCTATGGGAGCCCAGCTCATCCCGCACAAGCCTCATAGAACAGAACATTTACCCAATAATCATATTTAAAGAAATATGAAA
>CAODLS013079866.1:0-23198 GCA_948243855.1 Flueggea neowawraea | reverse complement strand
TCTTTTGGCAGTCCCTATTGTCAATTGCATTCGACACAAACAAAAGAGGAAGGAGAAATCAAATTCGGCCAGCTTTGTTGTTGGAGAAAACAATTCGGCAAAGCAAAATAGGTACACAAGTTCGGCCTTGTCCTATTAATTATGATTACATACAGTGTTCCTGGATGTTTCTTGTGTGATATTTTGTTGTTTTTCGCTGTGCATATTAGATGTTTATTCGCATAAGATACCCAACAGCGGAAAGGTTGTTGAAGCCAAAATCTGTGAACTTGTGATATCGAAATCAACATAGATAGAGAAATAAATAAGGTCAGGGCCCAGTGAGGAATAACACTCCAGACTGCCTCATACGTGCCTTACAAAGACTGTTTTGAAAACATATCAAAAACTACCACATGCAATATATATACACGCTAATACGTAGTAGCGTTCGAAAATCATTTTCCAAAACGTTCGCAGACAAAGCAAACAACATGCCCAAAAAACATATTGAATACATTTTCATAGTTAAAACATATATCGTAAATATGAGACCATATCAATATGTGCATACAACATTAAACATACGTGATGTGGACTCCGCCACCAATCACTAATCATATCATGTGTTGGATTAGAACACATGGCTACCAGCATCTCTGGTAGCTGAGATTTCTCATATCATTTGTGTACGAAAGGCTACTACAACCAGTAACACGGGTGCCCCATATCAAAAAACTAAAATCATGTTATACTATTACATAGTATAAATAAAATTATGCGATTAATATCAAATTCGTAAAACGATATATAATAAATATATATCAAACCTCAAAACATAATACTTAATAATAACATAATTCGTAAAACGATATATAGTACGTATATATCAAACTTTAAAATGTAATACTTATTAATAAACACATAACCGGTTTATTAATTAGTCAATCCTTAGATTATTCCAATTTCATTCATATGTTCAACACAACAAAAACGTAATAGAAGTTTTGAGACACAGCCTATGTGTCTGAAACTGCTATCCACTCACCTAGAAATCCAAGAGCACAACTTCAATCAATCTCCACTCGATGGTGGCTGGTCTCGCTGACAAGAACACGAAGCATATATATATATATATCAACGACAAGTCGAAAATGTGGTATTGTGGTTGTACCAAATGCCATGTAATGCAAATGCGTACTCAGACTCTCAAAAGATCCCCAAAAATATATTTTGAATGATATCCTATCATTCTTAGTTCATAGTTCAAAATCTACGTAAAATTACAGTTTGGTCCCCAACCAATGTAAAATTACGTTTTAATCCTCGTGACTTGAAAAATTATAACTTAGTCCCTAAAATATTTAGGATTTAATATTTGTTCCTTAAAGTATTTATTTTTTTTTAAATCGTCAAATTTTCTAAAATTACAATTTTAGCCTTTTTTTGAATCACAAAAATGACTTTTTACTTTTCAAAATAAAAAATTTGATCCAACTTATAAATATCAAGTTCAGTCCCTACAAAAATTTCCAGAAATTCAGACAATAACATTTTTGGTCCTTTTCATTTAAAATCACACTCAAGAGCCTATTTAAGTCCAGTGGTGAGTACGGATTTGAAGAGAGGTACAATTGAGGTGCTGGATTGAGATGTATCTGGGGTTGCCTTCTATGTGGGGAAAATAAAAAAATCTAAGCCATGAGATTTCTAATTGAGAGAGTGAGAAGCAAGGCTCAGGGATGGAAGGAGAAACTTTTATCACAGGCCAGCAAGAAGATACTCATCAAAGCAGTACTTCAAGCCCTATCGACATATGCTATGTCGGTTTTTCGCATACCAATCGAGATTCTTAACAAAGTGGAGGAGTTGATATGGAATTTTTTTTGTGGGGAACTGATATTGATAAGCACACAACTCATTGGGTAGGTTGGTAGAAAATGACTCTTTCCAAGAAGAATGGTGGGATGGGGCTTCGAGAGATGCAATTTTTCATCCAAGCAATGCTGGCCGAAATGGCCTAGAGAATTCCAAATAATCCAGATGTGTGGTGGGTACAATTTTTGATAGCAAAATATTTTCCAACAGGGAATTTCATGTCGACTAGAGCTAATAAGGCAGCTTCTGGGCGTGGCAGAGCATTTCATGGGGAAGGGAAGCCTTAGAGACCAGACTAAGGTGGAACATAGGTAATGGAGTGCAAATTATGATTTGGGATTCTCCTTGGGTTCCTACTCTACCAAAGTTGAAGGGAAGCCTTAGAGACCGGACTAAGGTGGAACGTAGGCAATGGAGTTCAAATTATGATTTGGGATTCTCCCTGGGTTCCTACTCTACCAAAGTTTCGAGTCTATTCATCAAAGTGCAAAAGGACAGATCTTAACCTGGTAGCAGACCTCTTAACAGAAAATGGCAATGTATGGGATGTCCGGAAGTTGAATGAATTGTTCACTAAAGATGAAGCAACTGAAATTGAGGAAATACATGTTAGAGCCAATTCATGTGATAAGGTTGTATGGCATCTCGAGAAGAAAAAGAACTTTATTGTCAAGTCATGTTATCGAGATTTGAAAGAGAGCTGAAATTCAAAGACGAGGACAACATTGTAGTGAATGCCAAATTGAGAACGCAAAAGTGTGGAACAAATTGTGGACCCTTGACTTAAATCCCAAACTAAAAAACTTATGTTGGAGATGCTTAGTTGATGCTATTCTGACACAAGTAAATATGCACAAGCGGGGACTAGTAAATTCTCCCACATGCATATTATGCTGCTAAGGCGATGAATCAGTTGCCCATGTTTTTTTGCAGTGCAGTCATACACGTCCTGTCTGGTTTGGGTGCGATTTAGCTGTGCATATGGACACCATTGGGGCAGTTATGTTTAACCAGTGGTGAGAAAAATATGGAGAATGAGTTGAGAAACTAAAGGGAGATTGATGGAATATTGTGTTGTGGTGTGCTAGTTTATATAGAAATTAAGAAATGGGTTTATTTTTTTTATGGAAGGAATCCGGACCCATGGAGAGCGTTAAGGCTGGTTAGAGAATGGGTTGAGAAACATTCTTAGAGAACAAATGCAGCGCAAGGAGCAGCAAAGTGGGTTAAACCTGAAGCGGGGGTTATCAAGATCAACTGTGATGCATCATTCAGTGCTAAAGATGGTGTTTCAGGTTTGGTTGTCGTGGCTAGGGACAAAAGGGGTCGCATTGTTGACTCCGTAGTAGCTAGGAAAAGAACAAGAGGAGTGCTTGTGGCAGAAATGGAGGCCATACAAATGGGATTGTTACTAGCAGCAAAAAACAGATGGGAGAAGATCCAGCTGGAGTCGAATTCGAAAGGTGCAGTTCAAGCTTTAGAAGACTGATATTGAATTCAGCTGGGAGGTGGATGCTATTGTTCAACAAATTAAAGCAACAACTAATATGTTTAGCTCTTGTGTTTTTGTTTGGATTAGGATAGAAGAGAATAGATTTGCTGATTTTTGTTCCAAAGTTGTAAGAGGAGGCAATTGGCCTCATGATCTATTTTGTAATCCCCCCTAAGCCAACTGGTACTTGGCTCAGGGAAGAACAATGTTCTTAAGGTGAAATCAAAGTATCTTCTTGGAGAAAAAAAGATGTAACAATGAAGAGTTAGTAATGTAATATGGGTTAAATCTTTCAAGCCCAAAATGGAGCCTGAGAAGGATTGAAACAAGCAAGACTCTTGGAGAAATGAGGTAAGTAGATATACTAAACATCTATATAACATATTTAATATTAGAATTTGGATTTAATCCCCATTTTTTAATAACATAACAACACAACAACTTGCTAAGTGAATCTTCATTCAATATCTTAACTCTAGATCATATAGACTAATTTAACTACTGGATGGTGCTTTGAAAAATAATCCCCATTCCCATCTTAGACCCCAAGGATTGAGGACCGATAATTGAGGATGTTGAGAACCATAAATTGAGAAGTGAGGAATGAAGACTCAAAGGTAATCTTTGGTTGCAAGGATGGAAAATGAGAGGCAGTGAAGAAAGTAGGTAGAGAGGAACAAATAGGAGAGAAATAAAATTCCAACTGTCTTTTAAGTTATTTAGTTTGTTAAGGGAGGAAGAGAAAGAAATATGTTTTATGTATCTGATTTGATGGATTAATGAAATGAAAGAAGAGAAAATATATCCCCTCCCCAATGGCGGAGCCAGGGTTTTGCCTAAGCATTGGCTGAATCATCTGCTTAGCCAGAATTCTAGAAACACAGTGTATAGAACAAAAAAATGTACATTTATAGAAAAGTTAAATTAAATATTCGAATACATGTAGTAATTATGCAACTATTTTTGCACACTCGAGCCGAGACGATAGTTGATTTCAACATGTTGCCATGTTCTGAAAGCGCCGCAAAATAGCTTTTTTTATCAATAGTTGAAAAAACTTATTTCTCGATATATACCAGAGGAGGTCATTCATCTGCCATCCTATTTTGCAAATTTGTCTTGATAATATTCATGACAGAAAATACTCTTTCAACATAACTAGAAGAAGTAACACCAATTCAATCAAACGATATACCAAAGTAAAGACTTCAGCTTTTCCAGTTTCAACCAACTTCTTTGCAAGACTTCCCAAATCTTGAATATTGGACAATCACTTATCATCTGTTATATCACAAATATAAGTTCGAAGCTAATGAGGAAGAATCATAAGTTAATTCCAAGTGAGGTCTTCTGGATAAAGTTTTGCAAGATGAACTAACTTTTCAATATTGAAATTTGTGAATGAGTTCTTTGGATTGAGACAATTCATGCAAAGAAATAATTTTGTATTTGTCTCGGGAAAATGATTTTCCATCTCTTGTATAAGCAAACGAGAATCTAGAAAAAAGAAAAAAAATAAAAGTTGTTAATTTACTGCAATGGTAGTAATTAGAAAAAATATTTAATTGAAAGGAAAAATATGTATAATCACCACACAATAAATTTCCACCGGATAATGATGATAATTAGTAACAAGTCCATCTCGCTTGATACAAACACAGGATTTGATGGTATCTTCCATATTAATAACATCAATAGAATTAGCCACATAAAATTTCTCCACTTCCTCCAAGAAGTTGTTCCATTCATTCTCCCTAAAATTCCACAATCTCTTTTTGGTTGTATTGATCAAAGACATAGATTGAACAATATTTTGATCTCTTTGTTGAAGAACAAATGACAAGTCATGTGTTGTTCCAAGTAGATGTATCATCAAGTATAAACCAAACACAAAGTTGTAGCTCTTTATCCTTAAAAGAAAAGTTGTATATATACCTCTTGTTTTTGGATTACAATCATCATCATATACATGGTCAAGAACTTCAATTATTGAAGACCACATCTCTCGTGGATGATTTAAAGCTGTGAAGTATGATCCCTATCGAGTGCCTCCTGGTCTCATAAGCTAGTTTCTTGATTTAACCCTCTACCACTTCTAATTTCTCCACTTTCAAAATGTTCAACAATATGACCATGCTCAGTTTGTTAGAGATTGTTAATTGTTTTACAAAAGGATCACGTGTATTCACCATCATGCTGACAACATTAAAGTAATCGCTTACAGCTTGATGATCTTTAGCAACAGTTACAACAACTAATTGGAGTTAATGAGTAAAACAATGGGCATACTTAGCCAATTGATTTTCCTTCAATACAAGTGTTTTCAAACCATTGAGTTCACCCCGTATATTTAATGCACCATCATATCCTTAACTTCTCATTCTTGATAAAGATAAATTGTGTTTGGAAAATAGTGAGTCAATTCCTTCCTTCAAAGATTTTGTAGAAGAATTAGTGGCATGAACCATACCTAAAACCTTTCTATAATCTCTTCATTATTATTAACATATCTAAGAATGACTACCATTTATTCCTTTACTAAGATATCACACGACTCATCAACCAAAAGAGTAACGTTGCGATCTCCAATGTCATTCAGTATTGCCATATAGTTTCAACAGCACAACAATTTGTTAATTCCTTTTGAATTTGTGGGCAAGTCATTTGATTGTTAGAAGGAGCATTCTTTCCAGTAACCGCACCAACCTCTGCATTTCACCTACTATACCATGCAAGGAACTCTAAAAAAATTCCCTCTATTTAATGAGCTTTATGATTCACCATGTCCACAAAAAGGCAACCCTTGCCGCAAAAGAAAACGAATCACATCCAAAGATGTTGTCAAGCGAATGCGATAAGTAACTTCCTCGGCACAATCGTGTATTGAGAAACTATAAGACAATCTTCCATTGATTTTTAAAATTCTCAAATAAAATTCTTGATTCATTGTGTGTACTATGCACTACTCCGCATGCTCATTGATTTCTTTAAAGTGCCTTCTTCCAATTATTGAAACCCACTTTTACAAAAAACATCATCCCAAAAAAGATTTGCATTAGTAGGCTTGAAAACAAAGCACCAAAAACAAAATGTTGCATATTTCGACATAATATACTCCAACCATTGATGTTTCTCGAACCATCTCATTTGAAAACTTCTATTCACTTTCCCATAATTTATTTTGGGAAACTTATGATCCTTTGGTTGCTAAAGACCCTTGGAAATGTACTTTTTTCGAATTCGATCAGCAAAGTATTCAATTGGTTTTCGTAGTGCCAAGTCACTAACTTTGTCATCCAGATTAATATCCAACTCACTAGTTTTCATTTTTTCATTTGCATCCAAAGTGAGTGATACATTGGGAGTTCTTGAAGATTCAACCCTACTTCTTGGTCTCTTGGTTAAAAATTTCTCCATAGACTAGATCAACAAACAAAATCATAACAAAATTAAGTCCATTCAAATCAATTCACCTAGCAATTAAAAACATCTAGCTAATTCAAATCCATTAAAAAAATTAAGTCCATTCAATCATAAATTTAACAATCCTTGATAACATTGACACATTCTACCTAATTTAAATCACAATTTCATCAATTAATAATACAATAATATCTAACCCTAAATCAATAAAAATTGAATTTATTTTTTTAAAAATAGGGAAAATTGACATACCAAGGAAGGTAGTTGACGGAACGAGACGGCCGTTAGGTCGGAGAAGGAGGCAAGGTGGTGGTGTGGACAGTGGTCGGTGGAGGGAGGCTATGGAGTCTAGAGAGTGGGTCGACAAAAAGAGTGGTTCATTGCTTCTATTTTTTCTATTTTGAAAAAAGCGAATGTCTTCTTATTTTTTTAAACAATCGTTTCCTCCCCCCCTCTTCGTATTTCTCTTTTAAATGTGTTGTTTCGCCCCACACTTAATTATTCTTTTAAAACTACATGGAAAAATGACGTTTTTACCTGTGGCTGAAAATGAAAAAAAAATAAAAAGGCAGAGCAGAGCCATCTATGTCCCACCTTACCTGTAACAAATGAATCCAACAAGTTCTGGATTCCTTTGAACCAGTGGGCCAGAGCCCAACTAGAGGGCTCTCCCATTGCCCTCCTATGGCAGAAGTAGGTGCTTCAGAACCTGCTTGGCCTCATGTAGCTCTGTCATTGCCCTTCCCTTATCTCCATTATGTGAGGAAAGCAAAAAACATAAAATACAAAATTAGATGAGTGAAAATAAATCCATCAATGACTTGTCCTTTGTCAAATGAAACAATATTTTTTGGTGCAAATATAAATTCTTTCATTGACAAAAAAAAATTTATACAACTATATAACAATCTCATCCCTCCCTCTATACAAGTCCTTCCTATATTTGCAAAGGATAGAATTTTTCCATGCCACACTTACTCCTACCGAGCTCGAAACTCACTAAGTGGTCTGAGAGGTAAAAATAAATTGAATCATGGAAAAAAATAGAAACAATAAAAACAAGGTCTACCACCATAATTATACAAGAGCATTACCAGTACTATGTTGTAAATAAGCTACTATCCACCTGTACTTTGCATCTCAAACGCAACAATACGGCCTAGAACGCGATCAAAGAAGAATTCTTCATCTTTAAAAACCAAATTATTCTGCTCAATCCAAATCCATTAAACAGTTGCATTAAAGAGAATTTTCCAAACGTGACCCTAACAACTTCGACCTTTGGTTTTCCTAGAGAACCAGCTCACTTCTTGTCTCCATACAAAAGGTGCTCGAGCAAAATAACACCGTCGTAATACCTCCTTCCAAACTTGCACTGTAACTAGACAAGCAAAGAAAAGATTATTTATCTATTAATTCTAGATGAGAAGAGCATAAAGCACACAAATCATTATTTACTAACCCTATTGAGCCAATTTGGCTTTAATAGATAATCGATTGTTAATGTCTAGATACATAATAAAAACTATGTTGTGGAATGTACAATTTTCTCCATGACAGTTGCCTCTAAGAGACTTTGGAAAATTTTCTTCGAATTTCCTACCATGCACTTTTAATGGAATAAATTCTAGAATTCAAACAATAGAGTCTCCCCTATTTTCATTAATATGAATTTGCTTTATATGATTCCACGCATGATTCTTTTCCTCATTCATATGATCTAGTAACACCCACCTACCTTGTCTCCTCACATTTAGGATTGACAATTTCTGACATGATAACACAATTTGTGAGTGCACGATTACGACACGACACAAATTTGATTTTTGTAATGTTTATGTCATGTATAATGATGTTTGATATGTAAATGACATGATACGATTACGACACGTTTAACACGAATTGACACCCATACTCACATCCTTAATTTTGGCAGTCTTTGGCACATCAGAATCCTATATGTTAATCATAGAAAACCTTCCCTGGAAAGCTTGTCCTTGTAACCAAGGGTCATGCCAAAACAAAAAAATTATTGTCTTTCCCTGCTTCATATGATAATAAATATTTGAACTCACCTCTTAGTTTTAAAATATGACTCCAACTCCAGCTGCAATTAGGGGGCTTAATAACACCCTATAAAATCAACCGTTCCAGCTTCATACGAGCCACCCATTGTGCCCATAATGAAGTTTTAACAACCACTAAATCCCAAATTTGTTTCCCCTTGCCAACTCCAATCTGTCAACTCCTTAATACCCATCCCCTTCATTTTTTGGTCGACATATTTTTTCCCCATGCAACCATGCCACCTCTTTTATTTTCTTCCAAACCATACCAAAGGAATTGTCGGCACCTATTGTCAATCTCTTTGATAACAACAGCTAGAAGAATAAAGATACGACACCAATACACCTGCATAATTTGTAAGACATAGTTAACCAATTGTATTTCCCCTACATAGGATAAAAACCTTGATGTCCAATTATTAATTCGAGCAGTTAATTTATCAATATGTTCCCAGCAGTGTTCCTTTTTCATCCTTGTAGAAACTAAAGGTACTCCTAAATATTTCACATGCAATACACCTTCAACAAATTTGAAAATATTCAAGGCTGTTAGTTTCTTAGTTTGTCCCACCCCATCAAAGAATACTGCAACTTTTCCTTCATTTACATGTAAACTAGACACAACTTTAAAATGCTGCAAAATAGAAGCAATGCTTTCTAGAGAGCACACATCATACCCACATAAGACAAACAAATCATCCGCAAAACATAGATTGTTCAATTCCATTTCCTATACCCAAAATGAAATTTAAAAAACCAAGGAATCAATACCTTGAAGTATTGGGAAAGATATTCCATTACTAGGAAAAAGACCAAAGGTGACATTAGGTCTCCTTGCTGAGTAATAGGGAGTACTGATACAAGCCATAACCCATCTAATAAACTACTTAGGAGAATTCAACCCAACAGTACTTCCATAAAATCCCACTATACTGAATCATAGGCCTTACGTAGATCAACTTTCAAATAGTACAAGTTCGTACAAGTTCATAATCCAATAGTACATTATCAACTATATTTCTACCTGGTGCAAATGGAGATTAGGTAAGATTGATCAATCTTGGTAGTAATTTACTCAATCAAGTAATCAAGATTTTTGTGATAGCCTTATATATGATAGTACAACATGCAATTAGAGTTTAATCACTTAATCTTGTCGGGTTTGCTACCTTTAGAATGATCGTAAGAGCCATGGTATTTATCTACTTCAGTATCTTACTTGTCTTGAAAAACTCAAACATTGCTCCAGTTACATGTTTCCCTACAATAGGGCGACATTTTTTTAAACAATACACTATTGAACCCATCAACACGCAGAGCTTTGTATTTTCCAATTCCCTAAATCTTCCACTTTCACTTCACTTTCAGTGATGGATGACATAAGTAATGGAGATTCCTCTATTGATAATATTGGACCACTCTGCAAACTATCAAGCCTGACATGAATTAACTGAGTTGTCACATTGATTACCCCAATTTGGCATTCTGTATGATCAAATAATAGCTAAATTTTGCCTAGTTCTGCTGAACAATAATTGTCTATAATCTGCCACCATCAACTCTATCCTTATTTTGACTATGAACTCGAGTCTCCAGCACCCCTATAAAACTTAGCCTTTGCTTTCCAATCAAAGGTTTAATCTCTTATTTTTTAGTTGGGGAAATAAGCCCCCTAATATTCTAAGTACACAGCATTAACCCCTATCATAGGGTTTAGCTTGGCGTCTCCCCGTTAGCCTTTCACAACCTATGACAAAAATCACAACATTTGGGACGCTAACCATACTAGAACTTTGCCCGACTTCTTGATGTACAATACAAATCTGAATAGGACTTGCCCCTTTTGTACCAGTGGGCAGCTTATGCATAGTCTTATTTCGTCCTGCTATAAACAATCCTTCTACAACATCAATATTTTTATCAGCAAGTTTCCCATCTATTAGTCTTTTCCCTTACGAATTCCTAGGCTCTACCAACTTTTGCTTTCTCTACCATACCTGTTTAACTTTGCCAACCACATTGGGACAATTAGTTGAGCAATGACCATCACCACGACACACATTCATGCACTACCCTCCCATTCATACACACATGACAAAACATTAGCTTCCATTCATACACTACCCTCTGAACAGTCTGCCTCCCCATCTCATTTTCAAGCACCACTTCATTCGGATAAGTCTTTCCCAACTCCATCTCCACCAGGATTCATGCAAACCCTAGTTTCTCTTGCTTGACAATACATTGATTCGAAAAAAAAGGTGTACCTAGAAGACTCCCTACACGATTGAGTATGTTACGTGTCCACAATTCCCAAGGAAGTAGAGGAAGTTGCACCCACATCGGAACCCGTTGTAACTCATTCAGATCCATTTGCGTAAGTGGCTTCCATTTTTTTCAACAAGAGTTGCCTCCGACTAAAGTTATACGATCCCCGATTGAGAACTTACATATGAGCTTCCTTTGAACAAAATTGAACACAAAAACATTATCCTTCACAAAATGCACCGAGACCAGCCCCAATTGTTTCCAACGATTTACAACAAAACTCTCAATTAAGGAAAATTGTGGCACCAACCATACACACTTCCAACTTAAGCGTTATGCTGCTTCGTCACTTCCCCCACAATTTATGATGTCGTGAATCTGGCCACTCACTTGCCATTTCTCAAAGCGATGGAATGTACCTTAGAGAACATTCGTGAGACCTTTCTCTGTTGTGGGCAAAAAAATCAGTCCAATTACCCAATCTAGTCGCAATCAACGTCTTCTCTTGTACCGGAGATGTAGAGGGCTCACCGACCTGTCCAATAACCCTATCGAGCTCGCTCTCACCTAAGTGGATTGAGAGATAAGAGTAATTGGAGTCGTCATGCCCTCTACTTCACCTTCCCGATTTTGTGATTTGCCACCTGCATGAACCCTAACCTGCAAAGGATGCACCGCTATATTAATGGAGTCTTTTAGGTCTGCAAGCGTCGCATCTTCATCCCCAATCTCAAGTTGTTTATGGCGACTCCGATTGTTAGGGTTCTTCCAGGTTCTTCTTCCCATTAAGGGAAATAATGTATTTTCGTGATGTGCGCCGAGAAAAAAAGACACAGAGGAACCCAACAATTACCAAACAATATTTTGAAATGAGGGAATAGTTACATTCCCTTCTCCTATTTCCTATCCTTTCGCTTTCCTCTAAAACAAACATACCCTAAGTGATAAATAACAATTGCCATTAATCTTGGAAGTTTTTTTTTTCCCAACACTGGATCTTGTTTTAAGTTATCACGCAACAACATAAAAAAAATTTGACTACTTTAACATAAATAATATGTTAAAATTAAAAAGAAGAATCAAATTTACCAAATTGTAATAGCTCAATTGGTAATCACTTTTATTAAGTTCGTAAAGTCTTAGGTTCGAGACATATAATAAGCCAGTATAAGATCCTTCTTCCTTTGTGAGGCCTATGATCTATTAAAAAAAAAGAAAAATCGCATTTTAATTTTACTTAATGATTAATTAAAAAATCAAAATTTATTTACATAATCTCGTATACTTTTTTTTAACATGACATAATCTGGTTTACCTAGAGAATATGGTTGTGAAATTTTTTTATTTTGGATATACCATGCAGTTAATTATCCTAAAAAAAGTACTTGGCAAAAATTTATCCTAAGAATAAACAATGCGACAATGTACACTGCTGTACGAATTAACACAAAGCAGTGTTATGGTCAAAGAAGAAGAGCCAAGAGCTGTTATCAAATTAAGTTACATCTCTATCAACGATATTTCTCCATTATCACTCGCGTCCGACAACTTTTTCCCTGTTTCTTTTTTATTTTTTATACTGTTGTTGATATTATTATTTTCTTTAATTTTTTTTTGAAGAATCATTTATGGGCAATTTTGTAAGACCTGCCTAATTTATCCTATCTTGAATATTTTTCTCGAGCATCTGGTCTATTCGTTATTATTCTTCACAAATCCTTTTGCGGGACCAATTGATTTTTTAACTACATTGATTATTTTATTTGAACTATATTGATTTATTTTCTATCACTACTTTTTTTTAATAACGTAGTCACTCAATTAAACATTCTGTAACTTTAGTTTAATTTTAGACAGAATGTTCACTAATTATGTTATTAATTGACACTTTAATATTCAATTCATTTATCAATATTTAATCAAAGTATAAAGTTTCTGCAAAATGTTTTTATAATTTTATAAACATAATGTTTACATTTTTCCGTACTAGAAAAGAAAAAAAAGAGCTTGTTAGTATTTTCTTTTCTACATGTCAATGATGGATCGGAGGTGTCGTGATCTCTTCCGTTACTGACAAGACCCATATATATATAATTTAGATTTTTAATTAAAAAATTAAATTTTTATTTTAAACATTATTTATTGGTATAAAGTTATTATCAACATCTATGAAATCATTTAGATTTTTAATTAAAAAATTAAAACTATACACTTTTTTTTTATTAATGGAAAAAGACGGTTGGAACGATCAATAGTGATATATTCTTGTTGGACATTACCATAGAGATATTATCTCTCCGCTACGGAATGTTCCCGAGAGCCATAATTGATACCGACAGCAAGTTTGAACCTGTATACTAATGAGGTCTCTGTAGTACCGCAGTGAGACAAATTTTCGATGAATTCTTTACTCTATTGCACGATATTGATCCATGACAATAGATAACACAAAATTGTCATCGCTCCTACTCAAACTCGTATCATACAAACAAGAATCACACATTTTTTTTGCCAGACTACCCTCACGGGGTGAATTATACACTTATATCCTAAATAACAACGACGTTTACGATTCAAACAGGGACAAAACCACTCCAACCTTATAATGCTGTACTGGTTGTACAGATCAAAGTTATAAATTCTTAAAGCACTATTCGTAAAGACGTGAACTGTGGTGCTTATTATTTAAACCTTAACGAGCCACATAAAAGCAGAAAAAATAATTGACTAGGAGTCTTCCCTGTCGTGGCGTGCCCTTCTGTAAAGCTTATGCACGAGGAAAATGAAACAATTTTTAATTCAGTCTAACTCAGCTACCTCCACAGCTCCACTGCCATCATGTTCTGCAAATGGAAAGCTTCAAATTTTCCAAACATACCAATCCCTACTTTCCCTTTCCAAGCTCTCATGATCACCATTCTCATCTTTCTAATATTCCCATTAATGAGTAATGGGCTATCTTTCAACTTCTCGAGTTTCCCAGTTGGTGGTCAAGACATACTCTTCGAAGGAGACGCATTTCCTGCAAGTGGAGTAATCCAACTCACCGGAAATCTTCGATCAGACAACATGAACACTCGGTTCGGTCGAGCCAAATACCACAAACCGCTCCATCTTTGGGACAACTCAACCCGAAACCTCACTGACTTCACAACCCATTACTCCTTCGTCATCGACGCCGACGGGAACGATACTTACGGTGATGGGCTCGCCTTCTTTCTCGCACCAAACGGCTCTTCGCTTCCTCCTCCGTCGAATCGGACACTGGGTCGGACTCTTGGTCTTACATGGGACAACCAAGAACTGAACACAAGTATGAATCATTTTGTTGCGGTTGAGTTTGATATTTTTGGGAATGTTTTTGATGATCAACGTGGTAGACATATCGGTATTGATATTCACTCTATGAAATCTGTGAATAGTACTAGATTTGTTTGTAACATTACGGGAGGAGAGAAATGTGAGGCTTGGATTAGTTATGATTCAAGAACGCATAATTTGAGTGCTGTTTTTGGTAGTACAAATGTTAGTAACTCTGTTTCGATTAGTTACATTGTTAATTTGATGGATTACTTGCCGGAATGGGTTACTTTCGGCTTTTCGGGTTCGACTGGAACTTATTTTGCCACACATAGGATTTCTTCCTGGGAGTTCGATTCAACTTTAGGAGACTATTTGACTAATACAACTGATCAGGTTCTGTTTCCTGCGCCAACAGACTCGAAAAACAAGAAAAATCCAGCTCTACTTGTGGGGTTAACGGTTGGTGTTGTTTTGGCTGTTGCTGTTGTGGGTATAGTTTGGTTTGTTGAAATGCGCAGGAGGAAAAATCGCGAGGAAGAAGAAGATGATCATATTCTTGATGCATACATGGATGAAGAATTAGAGAGAGGAACAGGGCCGAGGAAGTTTTCATATCGCGAATTGGCTCAAGCAACAAACAATTTTAGGCATGACAATAAGCTAGGCGAGGGAGGTTTTGGTGCTGTTTATAGAGGATTTCTCAAGCAAATAAATGCCGAAGTTGCAGTGAAGCGAGTCTCGAAGGGGTCAAGACAGGGGATCAAAGAATATGCAGCAGAAGTAAGGATCATTACTCGTTTGAGGCATCGAAACTTGGTTCAACTAATTGGTTGGTGTCATGAAAGAAAAGAGCTTTTACTTGTTTACGAGTTCCTCCCAAATGGCAGCTTACATTCCCATCTCTTCAGAGAGGAAAGCTCATTGCGATGGGAGCTAAGGTGCAACATTGCGAAAGGATTGGCAGCGGGATTGTTGTACCTTCACGAAGGATGGGAACAATGCGTTCTGCACAGAGATATCAAAGCCAGTAACATAATGTTGGACTCTGAATTTAATGCCAAACTTGGAGATTTTGGTCTAGCAAAACTTGTCGATCACACGAAAGGTTCTCAAACAACAATTATAGCAGGGACATTTGGGTATATGGCTCCAGAGTGCGTGACGACAGGTAAGGCTAGCAAGGAAGTAGACATATACAGTTTCGGAGTAGTAGCTCTAGAAATTGCTTGTGGAAGAAGAGCAACAGCGTCGGAAGATGACTTATACATAGTGGAGTGGGTTTGGAAGTCTTATGAAACAGGTAATTTGTTACAGGTAGCTGATCCGAGATTAAATGGAGATTACAACGAGCAAGAAATGGAGCGACTGATCATGGTCGGGCTCTGTTGTTCTAATCCTGATGCAAGTTGGAGACCTTCCATTAGGCAAGCTCTTCATATGCTTAATTTTGAATCTTCATTGCCAAATCTGCCATCAAAGATGCCTGTGGCAACTTTTTTTTCTCCACCTTCTATGGACATTTACTCATCATCTGCATTTCCGTCTGTGGCTACCACTGCTTTATCTGTAATTACTTCTACATCTGCAGCTACAACGGTATCTACTTAACTTGTCTTCTAAGATCATTGAACTCCGTTTGCAGATTTCAGATTAATGTTTATCTAAAAATTGTCATACAATTGTTCGATGTTTTGAGTTTAATTGGATTCATTAGTTACTTTATTTCCGTCTCTTGGGCAATTTTTGCAAGAACTTTTAATGCTGCAAAGAATTATGCATTTTCATATTTACAGCTTATTACGAATTTCTGTCTTTTCATACGGATTCACACATGCTTTTCGCTCTCATTAAAAGAATAATAATTAAGTGAAATTGAAAATGTAGTATGTTTTTTGACATATGCTACAAATAAACAGCACCCTAATTTATATTAATATGGACTGCACATGTAGGGTGAGGCAATCAACTCACCAGAGAACATGTAGCTGTTGCCTTTTGACTTCTTTCATTAAAATCAAGGAAATTGCCAGGTGCCAGAGGATAACCACCAACCTAAGGTTAAATCAACCAGTATAATTAAAAGCACTAGCCGCCCTTCAAGCGCTAAGATCTTCACACTACGCGTGCAACAATACTTTTATATTCTCATTGTATTCATAAAACGTTTCTTACAATCAGTAGCTGTAAGTTTGAATCCTTCTAAAGTAAAAAAGATTTGTGAAACTTATTATTTTTCATGGTGTATAAATAGTATATTCAGCTTCAATGCTGAGAAAAATATCACTGAGAAGGTTTTGGAGATGCAGATGGAGGATCTGCGAAAAAGACGGAGAAAAACTTTTTGGCTAGTACTTCATTCGCAGCATCAGAAGGATGAAATGCATCCCAGAATACGTAATCCTTTCGATTGCTGCATAATTTGGAGTTCGGCAAGCACAAACCCCCTATGCTTGTATCCACATTGCAACAAGATGTGTTAGAGACCTTGAAACCTGAAAAACAAGACACAAACAGACATTGTTTATAACAAAGAAAACAAACATTTACGTTTACGCTTGTAAAAGTTTCTGCTTGAATCGTATTCATATTAGTCAGATACCAAAAATATCTCCATGTAATTTTTTTGGAAAAAGAAAAGAAAAAAAGATAGGTTAAAATTACCATAAGCTGTGGGGTTGTTGATCAAGTCTAAAACATCTCCATATGTGTCTGCAAAAATGAGTTTTGCATTTGGGAAACGTTTGTTCAGAGAGACCATTAACTTTGCAGCCCTGGAGTTGAATTCCATTACCCATTCATTGACTTGTTTCAAACATTGGTGCGTCTTTGATTTCGTCCTCTGAGAAGGAATACAGCCGAGAGGTCCTAGCCCATGGAACACCATCTTTCTTGCACCCAGTTGGTATAGCCTCTACAATTGATACGATAATTCAGTATGAATAACTGATTAGAACTCACTCTAAAGCTCACTAACAACAATATTAACTAAGTTTCTTTAATAGTGTTTTGTTACATTCAAGTCAGTTTACGAAATTGTCTTTGTAAAATTATTATGATTTTGTCTGTTGGTTTTATGGACTTAAGTATTTTCATTTTTTTTCTTTTCTAGTATCAACTTTATTTTATTTGAAAATCTCAATAAGCATAGCGAAATATTTAGTGATTCACCGTAAGTTGTTGGTCCAATGTGGATATTAAGAGTTGTACAAATTCGTCATGTGTATACTGTTGACCATCAGCTAAGAAGGGCTGCAGATAATTGTTGACGTAGTCATTACTTCCTGTGCATGGAAAAGAAAATATATCAGAAAAGAAAAAAGAATGGCAAATCCCGTTGATAAAAAATTTAATGCCTTATTTATTGAAATCTGTATAAATTAAAATGTTTTGAAATGGATATACATATCGGATGAAAAATTAAATTTATCCAAACTTCGTACGTTTGACAGTTGTTTTTTATTTTTCAAAAATTTAAAACATTTTAAAAATATGTTTACTAATAAAAAAAATTTAAACAAATTTCTTCTTTTCTATTTCTGTTTTTTTTAAATAAAAAATATTTTCAACTAAACAGCCCTTGAATTACAGAAATTTATTTTCTTTTATTTTATAGAAAATGTGCTAAAAATATTTTTTTATTGTTTTAAAAATATTTCAAGTAGATTTGAACTGAAGGAATTCGTTGAAAAAAAACAGAGCCTTTAGTAAAGAAAAAGTACCAATCCCAATGAAGTAGAGGGCATCATTGTAAAGCTTATTTGCAGCCACTTCTCCTATTTTAGTTGCGATCCTTTCTTTGGTCTGTTTAAAGCAATTTATTTGATCATCGAACGACAATCTCTGAATCTGCCGAACACAAGTTAATATATATTAATCAGTGAAGCAAAAGCTTCTATATTATAATGAAACCAAAGTTCTATGTAATTGCTATTAGAGTAATTGATAAGAGCTTTTTTCAAAAGACATTACAAAATATAGGCCAGTTTCGTTTAGGATCCCTGCTCCTCCAGATGCATAATTCACTCCTTTCAGCAGTTTGTCATCATTCTTTGACAGAGAAAGGTATGGCGGTGGTGGCGGAACCCCAAGCTTTGCGGCTTCAAATTCAACAGAAAGCAAGCGTTAAAAAGAATTCTTTATGTATAAACAAGTGAAAATTTATGAAGTAATAACAGACCAGAGTATCAAAATATCAGTACTAATAAAAAGTTGATGTACCCTTGTTTCAGTTTTAATTGTTTAGACTGAATAACCAATGAGTCATAACTCACTAGCACTAGAAGTAATTGCAACGCTTAAAAATCATAAGTTTGATTTTTAATGAAGTTATTATGAACAAAAACAATATAATAATTAATTTTTTCAATCGCAAAAAACAATGAGGAAAGATATATTGAAGTAAGTACATATTATATCTCCGACAGTCCTGCCATTGGTGAATCTTCCTGTAGCCTGTCCACCAGAATAATCAATGCCATACCATGGATAATCAGACCTTGCCAGAGAGTACTGAAGAAAATTGTTGTTTCCAACTTCTGTCAAGGAATCACCAAACACAAATGTAATAAGCGAGGCAGCCGAGAGCAGGTTAGTCTTCACTGCCAAAATTAAGGCAGCAAAAACCAGCACTTGCATTGCCATTTCCCAATTTTTAGACCTTTTTTTTGTCAGTTTGATGGCTGGCAATATTAGTCGATGTGGGTTAATTTATATCTCGTTTGGTGGCAGGAAAAGCATTGTTCTTAGTCATGCTCAGTTCTTTAAGTAGGCGAATATTAGTTGATGTGTTCATACCCATAAAAGGTACTATGGGATATATAGTTTCTTGACTTGAGTGAGTGAAAGCATGCAAGTTTTGGTAGTTATTAGGCATTTCTAGCCACTAGCTAGCAGTTGGCCAACTCAACTCACTAAGTCAGCAAAGGTAGTTTTGTTAGGTTTTGCCAATTAAGTCAGAAAGTTACTATTGCTTTCATTCACATTTCTAGAAATATCACAGACTGTACTCTAGAAACAAAAGGCCGCACATCACTATCGGGAAAAAAATTGGGAAAATCACACTTTTATTAGAAAATAAATTCTATTTTTGACAAATTTTATATAAAATTTAAATTTTTAAAAAATGCAAGAAAACATAAACTGAATTTGACAAATGCCATATTCGCGGAAAATCGCGATATTTTCTTGAGAAATTAATTTTTTGGAGAAAAAATGAATTTTTACACAAAAAAATTCTGTTTTTTAGGAGGTCTTTAGAGTCTTCAAAACGTCTTTAGAAGGTAATTTTTATTTTTTTTATAATAAATTTGATTTAATAAAATTTTAATGTAATATTTTTAAAAAAATTAAACTAAATTATATATATATATATCCAATTTACACTATATTTACAAAATTTAATTTAATTTAATGATAATTAATTTAATATAAAAAAATGTACAAAGTCTTCAAAGGTCTACAATAGTCTGCAAAAATTTTCAAAATGTTTTCAAAGGTCTTAAGAGGGTTTTCGAATGTCCTCAAAAATCTACAAAAGTCTTGAGATGGTGTTCAAAAGTCTGTAAAAGGTCTTCAAAAGTGTTTAGAGGTCTTCGATCAGGAGGTCTTTAAAGGGTCTTCAGAATGTCTTCAAAAAATATTCAAAAGTTTCAAAGATGTTCACAGTATTAATTAGATGTATGCAACACATATTTTAAGTGTACAAAAGGTCTACAAATTGTACGAAACATGAATGGTACTTGGAAACAAATCTACCTCCTCCAAACAAGCAAATCAAAATCTACAACTCCAACAAACAACCAAATCAAAATCAAAACAAAACCTAATCAAAACAAAAAAATATAATGCCTTTTTTATTTAACAATATAACAATTAAACATAAAAATTAACAAACAGTTATAACAATTAAACATAAAAAATAAAAAAATAATTTTACAAAACAATTAACAATTAAAAAATTTATAAACAATATGAACTAATAGCATAATTTTTCGAAAACATAATCATCTAGGGTTTTGACTGTTGCCACTACTTGAAAAGACGCCTCTGCAACTTGAAGTGTCATCGCCACTGCTTCTTTCAAAGACCGTCGTTCTTCACTTTAAAACCCTAGCCACTGCAGATCTGAACTTCTTCTTCCTCCCATAAGACTTCTTCCTCCACGAAGGCAAGTCGCAGACATGGATAGACAATGAGGTCGTCGGCGCTGTCGAGCGATGAGGAGATCAACGATGAGAGATCGACGAATGACTAGATCACAGTCTCATCTCTCAACGATGACGGTGATGTGATGCGTTTCGACATATCTAGAAGAATGAGAAAAGAGAGACGAGACAGACAGAGAGACGATACGAGGTAGCGATGAGAACAGAGAGGAGATCGACTGAGGAGGGAGGAAAGGCATGGAGTTGAAGGTGGCAGAAGAGGGGTTGGGGTTAGCTAAGGTTATTTTCGGGGGAGAGAGAGGAAGAGAGACACCAGGAGAGAGAGAGAGAGAGCGAGGAGAGAGAGGAAGAGTGTAGGGGAGAAAAAAACGAGGAGAGTGAAAGAGGCAAACGAAAAATTGGACTAAAAACGAGATGTTGAGTTTATATATTAAATGAATATGGTATTTTTGAGATTGAGTTTTAAAATTGTGGTATTTACACAACTATGTTTCAATATTATGATATTTAAAAGAATACAAAATTGTTATTTTTATTTATACAAAACTACTGTTTAATTGAGACACCTAGTATAATTAACTCAAATAAATTTCTTTTTAAAAGCCAATGGAAAAGTGGACCTCGATGGACAAGTGGCTTCAGGTTGAGACACGCTGGGAACTAAGAGTATTCCTATTGGTGATTCAATGGAGTGTCCAATAGGCTCCCTTCCAATTGGACCACTAATAGAAAGAATCAATTGCATTGGACGGTCCAAACTGCATTGTGGATCCAAAAGTAGAGTCCAATGATATTCTAAACCATTTGAGGGCTTATATAAAGAAGTGAATTTTCACTTCTTCATCCACCACCAACATTCATTCCTTCCACCACACTCTAAAATGAGAGAGAGAGAGAGAGAGAGAGAAAGAGATCTCAACGGGAGAGAGCGAGGTTGATGTCTCCTAGCCCCGAGTCCTACACAGATCACGCTTGGTATCTAGACTACGACAAAGTCGGGCACTCCTGTCGACCATTTGACCGTGGTTTGGTCGCAAGACCAACATCAAAATTGGTCCTGCTTATAGAGTCAATAACCACACTAGAAGGTGGGTTGAATAGTGTGGTAATAGAAACTTTGAATTTTCTTCAAAAATGAATGCAATAAAAGAAAGAACACCAATAACTTATAGTGGTTCGGCAAACTCGATGCCTACGTCCACTACCCAAGTATCACTACTTAGGATTTCCACTATTAATTTTCACGAAGATTACAACTTCACTTTCTAACTAAGTGAGAACTCTTACAAGGTTCTTGATTTCGGTTCAAGAACAAAAACCAACCTAAGAATCTACCTTTTGATCCCACTCACAATCACTCTTGAAATGTGTTTACAAACATTCACCAATGATAAATGAACTAGTGATACAAGCAATAAAGATAGCAATGAAAGAAAAATGAACTTGTATCAATAAGAGAGAGAAAATCAAGGTTTGAATGCTTGGTTGTTGTTTAGAATTAATGCTCAAGTGTTGTGTTTCCTTTTCTGAAGTCTCCTTGAAGTATTTATACCTTCTCATGTCCAAAGAGCCGTTGAGGGATTGATTTGAGTCGTTATGAGATAGAGAAATCGAGCATTAAATGCTTATGATAGATCCCCTTACTCGAGTGAACAATCTGTGTTACTCGAGTGGGCCATTTCCCAGAATTCTGTTTTTCAACACCTTACTCGAGTGACCAATATGTGTTACTCGAGTGACATATTTTTTGGACCGTTGGAGCCACCAACTCTTGATATTGTAGCTCTGATTGTGTCAGTTGTAGGTGAATGATGTTGTCTTCAATGATTACTCGAATGATCAAAAGTTTTACTCGAGTGATCGGTGATATGGATTACTCAAGTGAGCTTCGATGTGTTACTCGAGTGAAACTGTGCATGGATTACTGGAGTGAAGTATTGTGTTAATCGAGTGACAAATGTATCCAGTGGCATCTGGAAATCCAAATGTTGCATTACTCGAGTGAGTGGCTTCGGGTTACTCGAGTGAACTAAGGCATCTATTACTCGAGTGAACTTCCTTGTTACTCGAGTTACCATTGTATCCAGTAGCCTCCGGAAGTCCAAAAGATGCATTACTGGAGTGAGTGTCTCCTTGTTACTCGAGAGAAATAAACTGGTCTAAATGTTACTTGAGTGGACATGTCGTTTACTTGAGTGAGCCGTTGCTAGATTGCAAATTTCACCAAAGTACCAAACATCATTTTGTTCATCATCAAAACATAAAAGGGACTTGAATGTTAACCACCATTGGTTTAACAATCTCCCCCTTTTTGATTATGAAAAAACATAGAAAAGTTTGATACTCCCCCTTAGTTTATGCATCTATGAAAGACAACAAGTTTGAAAATTTGATCAAGGTTTTTAAACCTTGTCACATGGGTTAGTCCATAATCTCAATAACTCAAAGTAACTCACGCTCAACATGACATTTATATCTTATCAAATTTTGACAAATTTCAACACATTGATTTCAAGCATCATAAAAATTGCAAGCATCATAAAACCTATTCAAGCATCATCAAACTTATTCCACTTTTCTCCCCTTTTTTGTCATCAACACAAAAAATATAGAATTCAAAACCAA
>CAODLS013079621.1:0-19249 GCA_948243855.1 Flueggea neowawraea | reverse complement strand
CTCACAAATTTGGCCAAGCCATCAAGAATATGACAAGGGTGTGCTCCTATTTATAGGCATATGGGAAAGCCTAAATGGGTGCACTAGGGTTACCCAAAACCTTCTCCTTGTCCCTCAAGAATTCGGCCAACCCTAATCAAGAAAGAGTGTGCCGAATTTCTTCTTTGATTGGGTGTTGAATTTCCTCTTCCTTGGCCACCAAGAATTCAGCCATTCTCCCTTTTAGGAAGGGTGTGCCGAATTCCTCCTAGTCCAACTAGGGTTTGCCTCTTCTTGTCACACAAGAATATATGCTTCCTAATTAAATAAGTAAACTAATTAGTGTGTGCCTCTTCTTGTCATACAAAAATAAAAACTCCTAAAAAATAGGAATGGTGGCCGAAATTCCTAGGGCTTTTATTAGGTTATTGAGCTTTTAATTATATGATACATTATCATCAAATAAATCACTCTATTATTATATCTCTGGGCCGAATTTATGTCACACATAAATAAACCCAAAAACAATATTAATAAGTGAATTAACTTAAGACCCCATTACATTAATGGATTATATCCTATTTCATAAATAAGATATAAATCATAAAACCCTGAATTATTAATAATTAACCAAATTAATTATCCTAATAATTCATTTTCCAAACGAGAGAACATTTTCAATCCAATTCAATTCGATTTAGTGTGTGACCTAATAGGCTCACTCAAGATTGGCAATGGGCCTCGTCCCAAAACACTTGGGCCCAAAGTTCATATGTGGTATCTAGTACTACATTATGAAAACCCAAAATTGAGTGGCATCGGTGATTCGAGTTAACCTTTCACAGTTTTATATTTAGTACTTTTGTCTGATGATATCTATATTAAGCATAAGCCATGATCACATGTCAACCTTATATTGCTTACTGTGTTTCTTGATCCCAAATAGATTGATATACAAATGACATTGATAAACCCTTTTATCAATTCATTTAAGTATGCATACATTCCACCAATCCTACTCATCAAATGGCTTAAAGATATCACTCTTCATAAGATGAACAAATCCATCACTCTCACCATCACTCCTCTATAAGATTCGTGGCATATCCAATCATAGCCTTTATTGTTACTCTGTTACGGATAAAGTTTGACTAAGTCAAAACATGTGATTCCTGATGTAGGAGTCGATAGTGAGTTTCAGTCAGATGACTGAAACATTATCACTGTATGAAAGCTACTTGTGACATTAATCCATGAAGTGCTTTTATAGCGGGCCAATCCAATACATGTTCCCTAACATGCATCTATGTTCTAAGTTATATCTCATATTCATAATTAGTAAAATATGATTATCCTCTTAACAACATACTAACCCTGTCTTGTCATCATTCCCATGATAACAATCGATTAGGGACTTTTAGAATAGTATTCTTTTTTAACTTATGATTTTACTATCAAGTCACACTCGATGACACAAGAAAAACTATTCTTGAAAGTTTTATTGTCATAAACAATTTAATATTTCATAGATATGAAATAAAATGTCTCTTTATTAAATAATAAAAGTAGTGACAATATATATCAATGATTGGACTATGGCACAAAACTAACAATCTCCCACTTGCATTAGTTACAATCATGAACGAACCTAACACCTAAAGGCTTGCTGTGTCTTTCATGTTTTGGTTCAGGGAGAGCCTTTGTCAAAGGATCCGCTACATTGTCATTAGTGTCAACTTTGCATATCTTAACATCACCTCTTTCGACTTTCTCTTGGATAAGGCGAAAATGTCTAAGTATGTGTTTGATTCTTTGTGTAATCACAACACAAGTCTACTGGGTTTGCGATGCTTGGGATGACATCCAAACCAGTAATGAACTTCTTGTGCCAAACAACTTCCTATTCATTTGGATACTAAATCCTTGGTTTCATCTTGAAAGCCCTAACGTTTTCCTATTATTGAGAACTTGTGTTTACTTTCTTGCTTGCTTTTATTTAAAAAAAACATTTGATGTTTTTAATTTCTTTTATCTTTTTATTTGATCACCATTAGACACGTTCCCTGTGGTTTCGACACCCAAGGAATACTCCAATGATTTTTATTACTACAATCGATTCTTGTGCACTTGCCAGAAGTTGATCACACACTGTACAAGAAAAGCCATAACAAAACGGAGTTGTAGAATTGATGAACAAAACACTTTTGCAATGTGCAAGATGGATGCAGAAAGATGCGAGTCTTACAGAAGAGTTTTGGCGTAAAGCAATTAATACTGTTGGATATCTAGTAAATAAATTGTCATTGACTGCAACTGACAGGAAGATTCCACAAGAGGTATGGTCTAGTAAACCTTGTAATTATTTTGGCTTGAAAATATTTGGTTGTCTTATGAGAGCTTATGTTGGTGATGAAAAACTGGAGCTTAGGACAATAAAAGGCATATTCCTGGGCTATGCATGTAGGGGCAAAGGTTATAGGTTGTGGTGTGCTAAAAACGAGCCCCTGAGATTTATAACTAGCAGAGATGTCTCTTTTAATAAGTCTGTTATGTTAAGCCGGAAGGTGGAGCTTAAAAATCTTGTAGAGATAGTAACATTGGTCTTGGTGCAAACTAGAAGGTGGAGTTTGAGATCGATACTTCAAAACTGAAGGATGTCAAATTGAACCTTGAAAACAGTCCAAGATCGATCGTGATAATTCACAGAGTGTAGCAACAAGTGAACCGAGGTATGTTGATTGTGTTAATCTTGGTAATGTTAGCGCTATTGTATGTGCATTAGCTATAGCAAGATATATTGAGGCTAATATACCAAGGTTGTACAAAGACGTATTGTTGAGTCAGGGTATAGAAAAATGGTCAAATGCCACAAATGGTACTTTGCGGTCCCTTGATAATGTGGAAAGCGTGCGTGGTGGTTTGTTGCTAGATGTGAATGATAATGTAACGAAGCCAATTACTGCATAGAAGTTCAAGCATGGCTTGAACTTAGTTAATTGTAGCAGAGTTTATGCTTGAGGTCCTTCGGGCGTGACAAATGAGTAGCTCTATATTCTGAATTGAAAGAAAAAAGAATATTCAATTCAAGGTGGAAAATTATGAGTTAAATTGATTTTCTTGTCATATGTTGACACTATCCTAGTAAAACATGGGCTAACGCAAAATGGACATTGTCTTGTTGTTTTAGATGAGATTAGGGTTAGGGTCAGTCTATGTTAACTAAAACTATTGTAAAAGTTATAAATAATTGGCTTAGAGAAATATATGTAACCTAGATGGTGTAGGTGTTGTCCTTCAATAGTGAATAATATAATCTTTGCTCTTTTTTTATCCGTGGATATAGATCGATTTGATCGAACCACATAAATCTTGTGTTCTTGTGTGTGTGACTGTTTCACTTCTTGATTTCTGCTTATTCTATTGGTCTTGCCTGACAATTTGAATAATTTATTGATATTTAACTATTTATAATATATGTAACAGATTTTTTTTATAAGTATCATAATGGTAGACACATTGATAACTTGCTATGTATATCACCCGCTTGGAGAATCGTTCTAGATTGATAATATCAAATGATTTGTCATGCCACTAGGCCAGCAAATCTTCTGAAAGCTTGAGAGGGATTATTATGAAAGCAATTTACACATTTTGCATAAGCTAACATGTCGGCATTTCCAAATTAATCCAAAGTAATTTTTATTCCTTCAAAATGTGCAAAAAACAAAATACAAATTACACATTTTCGCTTCAATATTTTCTATCAAATATATACCTGGTCCAGAGAGGCACGTGATTACCATGCGGGCAAAGCAAAGTTCACACAATATTCAATGAGTCAAACGAGAGGGTTAGCTTTCTCTGGTGTATGCACACAATGCATTCTGCTCATGTGTACCCATCGATTTTGGACCATCCAATTCCAAATCGATGAATGGATTTTACTGCTTTTAATTAATTCGGAGTGGTCCAGGATTAAATTATTAATTTATATTTCTATATTTTTCATCTGGACCATTTACCATTATTAACACTAGCTACGTTCTGCAGCATGTCATGCTGGAGTTAGCCGGGCTTCATGAATGTTTTTCCCCATTTTTTTTATATAAAAAATTTAAAGTTAAAGAATTAGTGGTGCATCATAACATTTATTTTTTTTTTCTTCTCATTTTAATAAACCTTAATTTTCACGAATGCCAACTTTTGAGAATTTCATATTGATCACTAATATTTATTTATATTTAATTCTATTTAATTTGATTAATTTAATAAAGATTGAACACTAGTACTAAATAAAGATAGAAGATTCAACAGTACTAAAAAATACGGAATTTTATAAAAGAATCATTTCTGAACCTCCATAATCCTCTATCTCGTCTTCCTTAACATTTTATTCATACTATTTTTTTTTGTTTTTATATAATTATTATGTTTTTTGGCTCCCACTTTGACAATTTTGAGAATCAGCCACTGTAACAATTTGATAACGGAAAACAAAATAAAGACGTGCAAACTATTAATCGCCATTGTTAAAAACATTAATTTATAGACATATATCTATAGACGTCCACATGTGGAAAATATTAATTTTAGATAGTATTACAATTATTGCGGGAATAGTAATTTTTTGTTATTTGCTAATGTAATATATTTAATTATTTAGTTTTAAATTCAAACTAGAAGATTATTTCATGGAGTATCTTTTTATTTATTACAAGTATTTTGAGAATGCCGACAGTTTTCGGCGCATTAAATATCATAATTTTGATCACCAAATGAAGGCTTTGTAGTTATGTCAAAGTTCTTATTGCATTAGGTTTTGATACATAAAGGACCAACAAGAATTTAGACTTTAATTCAAAGTAAATCTACGCACTTAGTTCCTATTTAGGTCAAGTACACTCTTTCACCTTTAGGATTCTTTTGCAAGACATAATGTTGATCTTAAAATAGAATCATGTCCTGTCAGACAACAAATTGCACATTAACCTCTGAAGTCTACATAAAACAGAAATTTTATATCTAGCTAATAACAAATAATAATTAATCATTTATTTCGTTGACGAATTTATTCCGCATGTAGGTGTAATGAGTTCAACTATATAATTTTTAGGTGATCGTGTCCCGATGTAAATTGTCTATCTGAAATTTGACTAAAGAAATATTTAAGAAATGATATTTAACTAAACTGGTTGAAGGCACGATATATCCTTTTTGAAATCTAAAACAGAAAGTAAAGGGAACTTTATTACCCTTATTCTTGAAAGGAACTCATCATATAAAACTCTAACCTTGTTAATATTTTAATTGTGTGATCTCAGAAAGGAAGCATGAAGGTTAAGCGAAAAACTAAACGTGTCAAGTGGGAGTTTCCACACGGACATCAATGAAGATGCAGTGGATGAAATCAAATGGAATTCAGAATCGCAACAAGATTTTATCTTCCCATCAGATGATGGTAGATATTTGCAGCGAGGCCTGTCAAACTAGAGATTTCAAATCACAACGGTACAAGTTTGATGATGATGGACGTTTTAATGCTCTTAAGACATTGGAAAGGAACATTGTTAAAGATCTGGCAGTGACTCTTTTTTTATCATAATTTCTTGATGTTTTACCTGAGTCTGTAATGAGAATTTTCATGGTTTTGACAATCATTAGTTTTCTAGTCTTTATACAAGCATATTATTATGGTTGGATAAAGGTTTTTTTATATAAAAAAATCAAACGTGTGATTATTGATTAATACTCGCGAGCGAGCTGTGTAAGAAAGAATCTAAACGATTATATTGCTTTCAATGAGGACTGACCAAAAATTAGGTCAAAGCAAAAAGGAAGTTTGGTTTGAAGCAAACAAAGCAATATTATCATGATGACTCTAATCAAACAAGTACGTGGGTGAAAAGGTGAAAGGGGCAAGACAAGCAGGCGCGATACTGTGAATAAGAAAACAGAAATGAAGCATTAAGAGGAGAGGTTGATATATACTGGCCATTGATCATTAGTCATGCCTCGTTTAAAGAAGGTGACACCTTTTTTTTTGTAGTTTTGTAAGTTAATTTGCTTCGATGTACTGGACCACCACTTGCAACTTGTCTTGTTCAATCATTGGAATATCCCTCACTTCACATGTCACGACGATACGTTTGCTACAATGAATCGTTGCTCTTTAATTAATTCTCTCTTATTTATATTTAGTTGAAAAGCATAAGGTAGGGAGAAATAGGGTTGTTCGGCTATTATTTCTCCATGATTACAACTTGAGTGATTTGATCCAAAATAGGAATGAATTGAGAGGATAAGGGTAGTGGTGGAAATGAGCCGAGCCGATCGCGAGCAGTTCAGAGCTCGGCTCTATAAAAGCTCGTTAACGACTCGTCTCGATAATAAATGATTCGAGCTTGAACAAAGTTTTACGCTTATTTTAAGAAACGAGTCGAGCTTAAATACCTAAAAGCTCTGCTCGAAAGCTCAGGAACAACTCGTTTGTAAGCTCGTCTATATATATATATACAAGTGCGTGTATATATATATGTTTGTGTGTGCGTGTTAAACTAAATTATGAAAAAATATGTTTATATTGGAATAACATTTAATATTTGGGTCATATCAACAAAATTTCAAACTTACACTAATTGACCGTGTTTATAAAAATCTAAGCATGCTCGCATAAGATGATCTAATATTAGATTGAACTTATAAAACAAATTAAAACTTCGAATAGTTTTTTGTTCAATTACATGTTCAACATAATTTTATTGAATTAACCTAAATTTGATTATATTATTTTTAGAACTGTTTCTAAAGCTGAACTAGCAAATCTCATCTACAAATTTATTTGATTATTTGTTGAGCCGAGTTCGAAAAACTCGTGAACAAGCTCTTGAGCTCACAAATCTTGTGACGAGCCGAACTTGAACAAGATTTTGAGCTCGAGAGAGCTCGAGTTCAAATTCGAGCTTGATATATTTTACACGAGCTGAGTTTGAACACTCCAAACCTCAGCTCGGTTAGGTTAGGCTCTAATCCAGCCCTAGATAAGGGTGTGTTATTAAGTGATAGCATCCCGTTTGGTATTACCACGATCAATTCACATGAAAACTTAAATTGATAGACAACAGACAACACAATATCCCATTAAAATTACCTTATTTTACCGACATCAAATAAAAATTCATTGAACTTGAAACTTTTATAAAAAAAAAACTAATTAATCTACCTAAAATTAACCTGATACATGAGATATCCACCTAAAAAAACTAGTTAATGTAAGAATTTATTCTGGGAAGTTTGGTAGATATCTTTTAGTTTGTAGAGTTGGCTACGAGTGGTACTCTCCAGTCGATTGTCACAGCACTTTGGAATCTTATGAGATTTTGTTGTTGTTTCCTTATTGGTGATTTTTGCTAGTACTGCTAATAATTGTGCTGTGCTGAACAGCTGAGTTAGTCCGTATGATTGTCATAGTCCTTATTGGTGATTTTAGCTAGCATTCACTCATTGCTATTTGTTGACCAGTTGGGCGAGTTTTGATATATTATTATGTGTATATCTTTAATTTTATATTGATTAGAGCCTTAATTTTTCAGCTTCAACTTATTTTGGTAATTAAAGTTTATCTTATTGGTGTTGATGTGTGTGCCCACTTTGTGTCTAAGTTAAAGTTCTTCTATATTTAACGAAATCCAGCAATTTTTTGAGAAAATAATTTACTCTAGTTTTTTTCATCACATTGCATTCATTTTGTTTTATTGTCCTGAATGCCTTTTAAATTCTCTTTACGTCTTAAAATGGTGGTAAAATGCACAAAAATATAAAACATGTGGATCAAAAAAAAATTTCTACTTAAATTTTATAAATGGTGAGAGAAATAAAAGGTTTCCTTTGAAATTAGACGATTTAGTGAAATAAACTCCTAAAACCACCATAACGACTTATAAAAAGGAAAAAAAAACTCCTAGAACCACCTACTAAAAAATGAAAAATAACAATAACACTAAATAGTCAAGAATTTAATTACTGTAATAAATAGGAACAAACAAAATGATTTATAAAAAAATGGAAAACAAACTTTAAATTCTTGACATGCAATATCGGTAATGCATTCATGTGATAAAAGAGAGATTAGAGGCAACATGCTGACAGCTACGAAAGCTAGGGTTTTGGGGATGAAATAGGGTGGTACGCACTGCAACTTCACCCACTCTCCCGCAGTCCCAGTGGCTTGAGAGAGACCGCTTGAAAAAGTTTGCTTCTTTCTCTTTTCCTGGCAAAAATATTGACATTTCTGGTCAGACATGATTGCCTAGCTACAAGGAAAGACTCATCGTTTCTCAATTGCTTCAGTTTAAAAATTTCGACATAATGGAATCAACTTTCTTGTTACCTTGGAATCTCAATGGATACCATAAGAACCTTCCGTCTATTGTTTCAAAGTAAACAAAAAGAAAAAACTCAAAACATAAAATTGGATTCAATCATGTTCTAAGGCTGAAGATCCACCAAAGTTGAGGGGAAAAGACTGAAGATTCTCTTTAATTTACTATATTGTTGTCACATTCTTGGAAGTTTCCTTTCATTTTCCAGTTCAAAAAAAAAGTTTCCTTTCATTTGAAAAGACTCTTCATGTCCAAACTTGATTTTCACTCACCTTAATATAGGAAATTATGTTCTTATTTTAGGGCAACAAAATATGAAAAAAAAAGTAGTGAAACTATTTGAGTTGAGTGGTGAATAAAATTCAAGGCCAGATCAATTTGTTAGTGATGTCACAAGTTGATAATAGTGAATATTCTCTCAATTTAGGTTTTTGTTCTTTCCATTTTATCACGTAGGGAAAGACGAAATATCAAATGAAGGTCAATTGAATGCCATAATTCTTATGTAATGTACTTTTAAGTTTACAGGTAAGTATATATATATTTTCTATAATGTATAAATGTCAATGATATAAAGTATATGACAAGTCATTATCCTTTTTAATATAATCCGTTCTCTTAAAAATATTCTTGAAGCAATATTTCTTAATGTGCCCCTTTTTGTGACAGTAGTTATACTCAAAGTTTTTGTATTTTTCCTTCGACTTGCTTCTACTGTTGCCTTTATTTTGATTTTGATTTATGGTTTTGCTTCTTCCCTTATTTTTGATAACCAAAATCTCTGGTTGTGATGTCAATGTCCTTTGAGTTCTTCGCTTCACCTGTTCATTTAAGACACCACTCTTCACCATCTACATGGTCAAAGCACCATTAGGAGCCAAGTTCGTCAAAGTCACCCAAAAAGTCTCCCATGAATCAAGAAGAGTATTAAGCAACCAAAGACCAAGAATCTCATCATTAAATTTTACACTCACACTAGACAACTGATCAAAACACCCTTGAAAATCATTCAATTGATCAGATACTGAGTTTTGTGTCTTTGTAGCTTAAATTCATAGTCTGTTTTAGTAGAAATAACATGTTGTTACCAGTCTTTGAAGCACACAAAGTCTCAAGTTTTTCCCACAAGCTACGAGCATGAGTTTCATTAGCTATGTGATTCAACACATTGTCTTCGACCCATTGTCGAATGATCCACAAACTTGTTCGTGCTCAAATTTTCATTCTTCGTCACTTTTACCGTAAGTTTTTTGAGATGCAAAAACTAACAAGTGCAATTTCTTAATGAATAGAAGATCCTTCATCTTCTCTTTCCACTTGTGATAATTTTTGACATCCAAAAGAACCATTCTAGTCAAATTCACCTCCATCATTTAATCAACCAAAATACCTAAAGAGCCAAAGTTTTAATACCACTGTTTGGCAAGGGGGCAACACAACAATGCCCAAAAACTAATCCCGATAATTTCTTTTGAAATCCTAATATCTCAATTCAAAGAAGGGGGGTCAATTGGATTTAAGAAGCATATTTGAAACTCTTTTGCACAATATATCAAATATCAAAACTCAAGTTAAATCCAATACACAACCACGGTAAATGAAGACAATAACAGTAGAGAGATGAAGGGATAGAAGAGAGAAGTCCTCGATTTATAGTGGTTTGGTCCTTTTTGACCTACGTCTACTCCTCTAACTCACTATAGAGTTTGAATCCACTAAGTCTTCCTCACTTGCGGGTGGAGGCAAACCGTTACAAGTCCTTGTTTTGCAGGAACACAAGAAACCTTCTTACACACTTGTTTTCAGGCCAAAATAAGAAACCAATCCTATAAAGCTCACTAGAAACCACTCTTGTTTTTCAAGGCTTCAACAAGCAAACCTATAGTACTCTCAAGCTTTAACACTAAAGCTTGATTACAAGTGGATTAATAGTGTTAATGACAATATCTCCTACCAACTTAACGACAGAAAATAAAATCAAAGCTCATTTGGTATAAGGATACAAGGAAGCTCAATGAGAGAGAAAGTGAAGAATCAAACAAGTAAAGTTTGGGCACACTCTTGAAAAGTCTCTCTTGGATGACTTTATTTATAGATGGTCTCTGAGAAATAACCATTGTATCCCTGAAATAGATGTTGTGAGAGATGTACAACATTTTGAATTTAACTGACGTCATAGGCATTAACGTGCATTAGAGATATTAACGTTCACTCTTCAAATACCCAGGAGATGATCAAAGTGCGTTGAACTCATCAGCGTGCTTTAATCACATTTCATATCATCTGGTGGAACAAACACCTTTCATCAGTGTGCCTTGATGACTTTATCAACGTCCCTTGTTTAAATGTTAATGTGCATTATCGACTTCAAAGCTCTCTTCTTGATTCTGACACAATATTGTACGAAGGAATATTCAAATATTTAAATTCCCAAGGAGCATATCGGGTTTGTAATTTTCTGATCAATACATTGAATATGCCATTATTGGATACCAACGTGCATTGTTGAATGTATTTAAAAATGACACCTTTACTCAACAACGAACATTCCTCAACCATTAGCATGACAACCATCTTACAACTTCGATGCATGTTTGGTGAGTATGAAATATATCTTCGACAACAAGCCTTAATTAATATTAACACGCTCTAATGATATTCAAGAAAACAAATCCATGTGTTCTTGAGTCATTAGCATTTTCATCTTCCACTTGAATATGTTCTAGACCAGTATGGATACTATCAATGTGTGTTCTTCATTATTAGCACGCTTAAGTGGATCCCCTGAGAAAATCAGGTTGGTATATCCGTGTGTTAATACCATATCAGTGCGTTGATGCCATTTTTGTCTTGGAGCCAGTGTGAGCATACAGACAATAACATGTGTTAATGGTTCATTAACGTGTGTTGCTTAACTTTTTAGTTCTTTTGTAAATCATCAAAACTTAGAAAGGTTTTTCATGTTGTCCATACAATGACAACAATCTCCCCCATTTTGATGATGACAAAACCACTAAAGCGTTTGCACTCCCCCTCAGTTTGTGCACATGTTCTTAAACTTAATAATCAAAAAACAAAAGATTGATTGATCAAGGTTGAAAACCTTGTCACATAATTAGTACATACATTCATCATAAACTCTGATATAACTCCCTTTTTTGTCATTAATCAAAAAGTTACAAAGAAAACATCAATAGAGATTGTCATATAAAATAACAAGTCATTACAAAAAAAAGACATTCATATCAAAGGTAAGTAAAATGCACATAGAGAAAATGATGATATGAATGCAAAATGTCATGTTGTGCAAAATGTGGATCGTGCTATGAGATCAAGCTTTTGAGTTGGATGGAGAGTGAACTTCAGATTCTTCTTTTGATGGCACATTATGAATAAATTCCTTGTGGTCAATATCATCTTGATCAGGATCTTTGGGATTCTCATCAACATCAGACAGAATAATGGCTGTTAATTGTCTGCTTGCTTTGTCTGTAATTTGCATGATTTTAGGAGGGGACGATTCTTGCAGAGATTCTTGCACTTTCCCAGTGACCATAGGTTGTTCTTGTACTTCACCAAGCATTGATTGAGGTAATGTGCTAATTTTCTTGACTATTACTAATTGATACTTATGCATTTCAGTTTCCTGAACATCCACATGTTTCTTAGAGAGTCTTTCTTCAGAATCTTGATGTCCTTCCTCTTCACCAACATCGTCATCAACAAAAGAAGCAACAATTTTTTGACTCAATTCTAAAACTTCTTCATTCAGTTTTGAGGCTGATGGAGGATCGTCTTGATGTGCAAGAGTAGAAATTGATGGAGCTGACTTTCGAGACAAATCTTAATGTCCTTTATGCTTTTCCCGGTTCTCAAACTTTCCACATTTTTTAGAATCAGTTTCTGGAATTCCTCAATTCTTTCCAATCTTGCTTCAGTACGAGACTTGAATTCTGGAAATTCTCTCTTAGAAACATTGAGAGTTTTAGTTCCAATTTCTATTCTGGTATCTCTATTCTCATTAGTCACTGATTTTGCAATAATAATCATGGGAGGAGTGCCAACATGTGTATAGACCATTTCCTCATGTTTTGGTCTACGTTTCTTATCTTGCTTGTCCACGAATACATCGTTACTCTAAATGTATGGATGATATACAAAACCTCTATTGGTGATATTGGAAAGCTTCATTCCTTTCAAATTTTCCTTTCTGATTTTATGAGACTATACCACTTGCTCTTCCTTGAAACCAAAAAATTCCACCTTAAAGTGTTCAAACATTTTGGTCAGGTGGCACAAAAAGGTCATACTCTATTGTCTTTGCTTGTCTGTGCGACCAAAGGTGGGTTTCATGAAGCTCCTCACTTTCTCCATGATTACATTCAAAACCATAATGAAAAAATGAACATCTCTCCTTGTCATCAAAAAATATATGCAAATTTCATCGTAAAACGCTATGGAATTCTAAGTGTGGGACTTTGGATTGATTACCTTAGTGAGTGCTAGATGTACCATTCTCCAATGCACACCAAGATCATTTTGATCTAGCAACTCAGCTTCCACATCAACCACTTTGCATTTATTCAACAAGAATTTTTGAATCTCATCTTTATCCACAACTACAAGGTTGCCTTCTTCATCTATAAATTCCTTTTCTTACTCTTTCCCTTTCTTCGAAACACAACCAGTGATAGGTAGTTTAAAAATTTCATGAAGTTATTTTGTGATTTTGATGACATTTCCATTAACATGACTCTAAAATTCGAAGTAAAAATCTACACCAAACTCATCGTCTTCTTCAAAAATACTTGTGTTGGCATAGAATTCTCTAACTAAGTCAAGATAAAAATTACGCCCTTCTGCAGATAAATCCTTCAACCCATACTTCAGAACATCTTTACTCAAATCTAATCCTCCTTCCTTTAAACTACAGAAATGAAACACTCTGAAATCTGAAACTTTCATCAATTCAAGTGTTTTGTATCTCCTAGCCGCAGTCAAATCAACAAATCTATTTGAATCAAACTCCTCTTCAACAATACTTCTCCTAGATTTCTTAGGAGTAGAAGCTTTCTTACCTTTTGCCTCTATTTTAGAAATCTGTTCAAATTGAGGCCGTTTGACTCTCTTTGTAGGTGCTTTCGGAGAAGGAGTAGGAATTTTATGGATTTGATTTGATTGTTTCTCACCTTTATTCACTATTTTGAGCTATGTTATTGTAGAAAGGAATATGCAAGACTTTGGAGAGTTAGGGTTTTAGAAAAAAAAGAGTTTAAGGATTTGAGGTTGGATGGAAGAAGACTGTTAAGAGTGAAAAGGATGTCGGTTTCAAGTTTGATGAAACATGTTTGATGGAGGAATCATTTAAAAATAATATAGATTGAGGCGGTTCATTTTTGGGAGAAATGAAAATTTAGGCGGGATTTCAAATTTGGAATTGGGTAGTCATCAACGTGTGTACAAGATGATTAATGCACACTAATAATGATAGCTTATGATGACTTACAAGCATTATACATCATCTACGGAGGTTGTTGAGGGTCGATTTAGGTGGATACACTGGGCAGAAACTATGGAAATCATCTACACCCGTTGAAACCGCAATAACATGCTCAAATGCCATATGCAGCTTCTAAATGCGTTCTTACCCAACTCTGCACCTTAATGCCAAAAACCACTTTTTGATAATGACCCTTAGTGATCTTTAACATCAAGGACCATCTTCCAACAACGTCCATTGACAAATAAACAACGTGTCTTAGTCATTGACAACTGATACCATTATAGCGTAAGCAAAACATTAATGTTCGCTAATACTGCAGAACACGCCTTATCGATTTTCTTGATTCTCAGAAATTTTTGACACCACTCGCCAATGTGTCCTAGCCATTAATAACTATTAGTTTTGGTGCTCTAGTCCAATAATTTATGTACATTTTCATTCGATTTATCATTTAATGAAGATTCATTTCATTTCATATCTATGAAATATTGTTATATATTTTATAAAGATAAAATCTCCATGAATAGTTTATTCTTCCTTATGTCATCAAGTATGAATTGATAGTAAAACCTTAGGGATAAAGAAATAATATTCTAAATATTCCTAATCGATTATTACCATAGGAATGATAATGAATTAAGATTAGTATGTTGCTAAGTGAATAATCACTTTTTATTGATTATGGATATGAGATATTACTTAGAACATAAAGACATATTAGTGAATATGTATTGGACTGGCCCGCTATGAAATCACTTCATGGATCAATGTCACAAGTAGCTTTCATGCAGTTGTGATGTTTGAGTGCTCTGAATGAAGCTCACTATTGACTCCTACATAAGGAATCACATGTTTTGACTTAGTCAAATGTTATCCGTAACAGGATGACAATAAAGGCTATGATTGGATATGTCATAAGTCTTGTAGAGGAGTGATAGTGAGAGTGACAAATTTGTTCCTGTTATGAAGAGTGATATCTTAAGGCCACGTGATGAGTAAGATTGATGAATGTATGCATACTAAAATGAATTGATGAATGGTTATCAAAGTCATTTGTTATATCAATCTACTTGGGATCAAGAAATGCATTAAGCAAATAAGGTTGACATGTAACCATACCTTATGCTTAATCTAGATATCATGTAACAAAATTATTAAATATCAAACTGCGAAAGATAAACTCGGATCACCGACATCTACTCGATTTTGGGTTATCATAATGTATTACTAGATACTGCTTATGGACTATGGGCCCAATTTTTTTGGATAAGCCACATTGCCAATTTCGAGTTGGCCTATTTGGTTACACACAAGAATGAATTGGATTGGTTCACAATTATTCTCTCTTGTTGTAATAGAATTATTAATATAATTAATTTGATTAATTATTAATAATTCATGATTTTATGATTTATGCCATAAACATAATATAAGATATTATCCATTAACATAATGGTCTTTTAATATAAATCACCTAATATTAAGTTAAATAAGTTTGGGCTTATTCTTATGTGTGACATAATAATTTGGCCCATATGTATTAATAAGTGAGTGATTTATTTAATGATAATGTATCAAATAATTAAAAGTCTAATGACATTAATAAACCACTACGAAATTCAGCACATGTATGCTAGGTTGACTAGGTCAAAGGATGACTAAGTCTTATTTAATCAAGTTGATTAAATACTTAATCAAGAAGGAGTCTTAACTATTGTATGACAAGAATATTAAAACCTAGCACACATTAACAAGGAAATTTGGCATACATATATATAAATAGGAATTTATTTAGTTATTTATGAAGTAAATAAATAAGATTCTTAATATGACTAAGTAATCCATATACTAGTAGGGCAAGTGGAATGATGCCTATTAAGCTTAAATTAGGGTTTCACACATCTGTATATATACGTACATAAGGTGTGGCTGAATTTTCTAATCCAATCTTGGGGCTTGGCCAAAATTTTCACCCCAAAAGAAGAAAGAAAAATTGTGAGACTAGAATAGAGATTCTCCGTACTAGTACACATTGCCAATCCAAGTGAGTTTGTTCGTGTGGATACCACTAGACACGTTCGCGTAATGGAAATATGAAGAATAGTATATTTAGGTTTTTAACACTCAAAGGTACATCAACATTCCATTTGTCATTCACACATCGAGCTTCGATTTGAAGGCAAAGCTACTAACCTTAATTGTTTATGTTGATATGCATGGATCCTTGGTGGAATTCTAGGGTGAAATTTTCATTATTTCCGCTGCATTATCCTTGTATAAATTTCATATTTTAGTCACGAATTTCAATAATGGTATCAGAGCCACTTGCATTATCAATATAGATGATTTCTTTTATATGATATATAAATTGTATGACTTGTATGAATTTGGCCATGCCATATTTTTTTATGATATTGTTATTGAATTAATCATTTGATTTAGGATTTAATTTATCAAGATAAAATTGGGTTTTAGTTTTAATGGGCCAAATTTTATATCATGTTGAATTTGCAAAGGTTGTTAAGATTCACTTAGAAAGCCGACTAGGTTTTTGTACGAGCGGTTTTTGTATTAGGATTATAAATTATGTGTTGAATCATAATTTGATTATGATATTCGAGTATTAATGGGATTAATACATATTGAGGTTTTTAAAATTAGCATCTTGTTTGATGATCAATGCGAATTACAAACCTCCATAGCAACCGGATTGCGAAACCGCTTTGCACATCCACCGTTTAATCAATATAATTATTTGATTAAACGTATGATATTCAAATGGTCATGATATTATTATGTTTGTTTGATTTGAATGTTGATTAAATATGTATGGTGAATGACCGTGATGAAAAATGAAGTTGAGGCCGTGACTCCATCACACTTGGAGTCACGGCCGTGACCATGACCGTGATGACACTATGGAGAGAGAAAAAGTGATGCAAGACAACAAATGAAGTGGTGACCAAAGCATATTAATTGGGCATTTTTGGGAGACTTTTGTTATGGTTTGTGGGGGGCCTAAAGGACTATAAATAGGTCTCTCCCACACCATTTTGAAAAACCTTGGACACTTGCACATTAAAGAAGATAATCATTCTCTATCAATTCCCAAGGAATTTTTAAGACATTGAAGAGGAGAGACAAGAGGATTGAAGAGGGCTTTCATCATCCATTGAGAGAAACTTTATTATTCCTTCTTATTTCCCTTTTCCTTGTTTGGAATAATGTTTAGATTTTATTTTCCTTACTCTATGCTTAGCTTTATAAAAAAAGCTAGCTTAGATTTATTGTTAGCATATTAGAGATGTAAATCTTGGATTGTTGTTGCTTTATGGATGATAATTAATGGGTATTGTGCTTTTAATGCTTTATCTATTGTTTTGAGTGCTTTTATTGTTATATCTATGCTTGGTGAGGATTTTACGACTTTTTATTGATTGAATGATGTTGTTTTTGGCAAGCCCAAGTGATGAATCGAAAGAAGAAGCTTGGGTTAGGTCACTTGCATATAACTTATATGGTTTTAGGATATAAATATACCTATGCCTACAATGTGTTCGATGAAATTCCTTAATGTACTTAATGGGTCTAACTTGGCTAGGTGAGTCCGAAATGACCCTTTTAGGAAGTGTAAGTACGACTTAAGTGACCTTGAAAGAGGCCTTGGATTAGTCTTGATGATAGAACACTCACACCCATTTGTTAAAAACCCAATTTCATTCATTAGGCAGCTAGATCCTTGGTTTTATCTGAAAGCTTCCTTTATTGACAACTTGAATTTTAATTTATTGCTTGCTTTTATTTTCCAAAACTCCAAAAACAACCACTCGATGCTTTTTATTATTTTTGCTTTGTTATTTGACCACAATTAGATACGTTCCCTATGAATTTGACACCCAAGGAATACTCCAAGGGTTTTCATTGCTACAATCGATTCTTGTGCACTTACGAAAAATCCGATCAAGTTTTTGCCTCCATCGCCGGGGAACAACGTTCTTTTTTTGGTCTTTTTTATTTTTATTTTACTTATTTGTTTTTTATTTTTCCCTTGTAGGTATTTATGCTTTTGAGATGCACTAGGAGTTTGGAAAATTAAGAAGTTATTATTTTGATCCTCGAGATAGAAAGAATTCTGAGCCCAAATAGAGCTAATCAAAGAAGAGCAATGACGGAAGGGATTGCTAGACCTCGAGGTGAGGTTGAGGATGCTAGAATTGAGCGAGCTCAAGGAGGTGGTAATGGACACCAAATGGTGAGTCGAATGAATATGAGAGAGATACAAAAGCCAGTCATTGGGGAATCTCCTTCGTGCATTAGATTGAGCCCGACTACAAGGAATTATGAATTGAAGAGGATTTATTTTACTATGTTTCATTCCTACAATGGGTTACCATCGGAGGATCCACTTTCATTCTTGAGAGATTTCTACACCACCATCAAAACTTTCCCTAACCAAGCGTGGACCAAAAATGAGCTAAGGATGATGTGTTTCCCTTACACATTGAAGGATAGAGAAAATATTTGGTTGATAAACTTACCCGAGGGATCTCTTGGCACTTGTGGGGAGGTTTATGAAAAATTTAAGATGAAGTATTACTTCCCCCAAAAAGACGGTTGAACTTTGAAGTAAGATTTTCTTATTCTCATAATTGGAGGGAGAACTCTTTCATGAGGCATGAGAGTGCTTCAAGATACTATTGAGTCAATGTCCACATCACCAATTCTCCTTGGCAATATTGACTCAATTATTCTATGATGGGTTGACAATGCAAGGCCAAACACTTGTGTATACCACTTCGAGTGGTTAATTTTGAGATAAGATGACCGAGGAGGTTTATGATATCTATGAGATGTTGGCCACCAATTCCCAACAAAAAGAGGTTAAGGGAAGAAAAGCTGGCAATCATGAGGTAAATACATCTTCTTCTCCTGATTTGGCTTCTCAAATTAATGAATTGTCTAGAAAATGAATATTTTGATCAATAGAAATGTCAATGCCTTGATGAAAGAACAATGTTCTTTTTGTGGAGTGTTGGCATATGAAGAGATGACTTATTGGATGGCCCGAGGAGTGGGTGTTGGATGTGAGGAACTTGTAATCCCAATTTGGCAATCCAAGAGGGGGGTGAATTGGATTTAAAAATTAAATTTGAAAACTTTTAAAACCTTTTTGCACAAGGAGTTAAGAAACTTTTATGGTATTTTACGTATTTTGAGGACTAATTTGGTAATTTGTCACTTTGAGGTCTGAACTGTGAATTTTGGGAATTCGAGGACTGAAACATAATTTTACATAATATATGATTTTCGAGTTATGTATGTCAGATCCTAATTTGATATGAGATTTCAGTATCGAGCATGCTTTAGCATTTGCATTTGCATGTTACAC
>CAODLS013078971.1:0-12902 GCA_948243855.1 Flueggea neowawraea | reverse complement strand
TCAGGCCTCTCCCGGCGTCTCCAACCTTGACCTCACCGCTGAACTACTGCTTTGAGAGACAACCCATCTCTCTCCTTGTCTTCCTAAACCCACACCCATAGTCATCTATCAAACCTCTTCAAATTGCAAGTGCAGATCCATCAAGCCTCTCTGATTTATTCTTCAATTGAACCAAAAGAAAAGAGAACAAAAAAAAGAATGAAAGAAATTGTAACAAAGATCTCTCGCAGTTGAAACAGAGATCTCTCTGTCTCAATCTCCACTTCTCTGCTCTGACGTGGTCTCCATCTCCGCTAGTGGCGGTGTTTAACAGTCCGTTCGACGTTGTCTCTATCTCCGTTCGACGGTTACTAGGGATTTTTCAAATTTATGTTCTCTTCCCAAATGGATATTGCGTTTTGGGTCAATTGAGGGTCGAGGAGTTGGAGTTGCATAATTGGATCGGAGGAGGTGGTGAAGGTTTGTTGACACCAAGCAGTGCCTCCATCGCATCAGTATCCACCTCGGCAACCCCGATGAAGGGAGAGAAAATGATGAGAAGATGGTGAAGGGTTGGGTCGGAGGAGCTGGTGAAGGATTGTTGGTTGCTGATGAGAAGATTGATTTTGTTGTAAACAATACATCAATGAATCGATTTGGTGGTTTTTGGTGAGGGAGGGCATGAAGGGAGAGGAGAAATCTTAAAGAGAGAGAGGAGAAAGGAAAAAAAAACTTGAAAATGAGGATTGAATTGTGGGTTTTCAATTTATGGAAGGACAATTAGGTTATTTGGTAATTTTATTTACTTTTTAATTAAAATTAAATTTTAAGGATGTGTATGCAACACTCTAAAAATATAAAATATATTTTAAAAATTTAAAAATTATTTTCTCTATTATTATTATTGTTATATTATTATTATTATTATTATTTTATCCTTAAATTTAATAAATCTACAAGTGCAACCTCATATTTTTGAAATCCCAGTAGTTTATCCCTTATTTTATTTTCATAAAACACTTTGGTCCTTTTGTTAACTATTCGCTTTTAATCGGACATTGACTTTTTTTTGAATAATTTGCATGTTTAAACACTAGATTAATCCACAAAATAAAATAGTTTTTTTTTTTATTTTTTGTGTTGAACTACTTAGGAATTGAACATGAATGATGCAATGGACCATGTTACTTGACGATCTCAAGGTCCGCCACTAAAGTATTTTCCTGGGCTGGTTCATTATGGACTTGAACTTTTTTTTTGTCTTGTTCTTAAGAAGGCATCCAAATGGTTTGAGGCAAGAAAATGCTTATAAGCAACTCTTGACCTAGACTCCTAAACAATGTGTGAATCATGACATTCCAATAGCTCCTGATCAAGGCTAAAGAGCTAAGGAACAACAATTGCCACATATGAGTAATGGTGTGTCAAACCAACAATTATAAAAACCTGTTCGAAAAAATATTTGAGTACATTAGTGAACATGGTTGATCCACAAAGACCACTGAAAATTGTTTATTTGCCGAAAACAAAAATAAAATAAAGTGCAAAAATTGTAAGTGACGTCAATATTTCAAAGGAAATGCAATTAAAGCTTTCATGTTGAAAAACAGTAAAAATGCAACAATGAAAATATGAAGAAATCAATAATGATAAATGCCTAGCCAAGGTACTTCTCCATTCAATCCAATGAGTTGATCATAGACACTAAGAATCAATAACGAGCTTTCAAATAAATAGAGTTATAGTTATCGGTGATACACTCAAATAATCAATCTCTTCTAACTTAATCGATAGCCCTGAAGCGCCTTGCAAACTATTTCCCTTACCAACTAGACAACCATTGGGACGCTCTGGCAATGTTCAATCTAATAGCAGCAGTAAAAACCAAAGAGACTCATATCCTAGCAAGTAAAGTTGAAAATGTCGTAAATCATTTAAATTATATCATTCAATTCCATAACATTGAAAGTTGTCCAACCACAATCGTTCAAGTTATTTGCTACCTATATTAGAATTAATGAGAGATGCTTTATTAATCCTAAATAGCAGTATATTATTCAGTCGATTAATCAACTGGCCGCATTGAACAATCAACATAAATAATAATAAGAATAAGATAAGCTCAGGAATTGAATAAATATTCAAAATACTCAATAACAATTAAAAATAATAGCCTCACAACCTACTTGGATCGAACATTGAAAGAACCTCAACTAGATGCGAGTTTAGTTACACATGCTAATGAGAAAAATCCAAAGAGAATGAATGCAAAGTTGTTATGTGCGTGACAAGCTAGCCACCAAAGAGAGGAGAAAAAAGGGTTTATATATGTGTCCTATTAAAAACCTAATCCTCTCTAAAATATAATTGCCAAAATAATAATAAAAGTGTATTCTTCCAGGAGTAAAAACTGAGTAAAAACCTTCTATTTTGTCCAAAATTCTCAAATCTAGAGGCCTATTTGTCCATAGCATGCAACCCAATGTAAAAGTATCAGCCCAATCAGCGTGTCCCTTACGACATGGTCATGTCGTAATGCAGTCCAGAATCATTTTGCACCCAAAACAACATTGTTTCTTACCAAATATTCACTCATTCACCTAAAACAATAGAGAAAGCAAGCATAACATAAAAAATACACAAATAACAACAATTTGTCATGCAAAACAAACACAAAATACAACATTAAATATGCACAAAATGCAACCTATCATATCTTCCCACACTTAAACAATTCTTTTCCTCAAGCATTCAATAGCTTAAAACAATCAAGAACCTTAACTTCCAATCACCCGTTTTACCCCCACATCATGTAATACCGAAATCGATATGCACTGAAGATTCAAGAGAATACACAATCAATGCCAAATTAGCCGACAATCTTAAAAGAGTATCTCCACACTAGTAATTCCCCCATAAAGGATAACCAAATTCACACACTCACAAGTTACACTCTATCTTTCAAAGTGTTTAGATTAAGTGTTTACGCTCAAATCAACTCAAACTAAGTCTTTCCAAAACTTGGTATTCAGTCAAATCGTAACCACTATAAAAGTTCAAACCAAAACATCGATCAAAAAAGGGCTTTAAATTGGCTTGTAATGGGGCTAAAAAAAGTTTAATAAGTTGAGAGAGAAATAAGAACAAGTGATACATGCCAACCACATTAGTATATAAAGTTAATACAAACCAAAATAATTACATGTTTTTTCTTCCTAAAACAATGCTGCCTTTAAACACTTTACTTTCCTTTGTGTTGCTTTACTTCATTCTTTCTTTTTATTTTGTTTTTCCTTTCTTTTTCTTCTTTTTTTTTTCATTTTTATTATAGTAAAGAAACACCACTTTCAATGCAGAATCAGAACTGGGCAGCCATGTTTCCTTTACAATATAAGCATAAAATCACTTGTAAGACATGTTTAAGTTCAAATTAAACCACAACATTAATATAAAAATCAATTTGGCAATGTATCACCAATAAAAATCTCTCAACTTAAAGTGCAAATATTGAAGTTTTTGAACAAAACAGGGATTGGTGAAAACGGGTTAAAACAAGAAAGAGGCTAAAGTCTCAAAATGGATGAACTAGGATTAATCATGAAGGTGGATACTCAAAGAAAAGGACAAAGTAAATAGTTAACAAACAATGCCTTTCATAGTTTCCGTGTCTCAATTTGGAAAAATGTGGTCTTCGAAATGCGCTTCATAACAAATTCCAACATGATCTTACTATGAATGACTAAATACACACAACAAGAAAATAGAATGTGTTTAATGTCTCAAAATCTCGCATGGGTGTGTGTGAATCCAAACTATTCCTTTTCGGTTCTAATACTAGGGGTCGTCTTTTCCTGAAGCTAAGGTGCATAGAAACCTAAGTCATCCACAAATAAGTATATGAGGGTTTTTGGACCTTAAAATGCGTGAAGTTTTAAATTATCGAATGTTAAAGACAAGCTGACACAAAGACATACGAAAACCAAGCAAGGGATTCACATGAAAACAAGATGCAACATGCAAAGTGCAACAAGGAATAAACTGTGAGCTCAAAGAATACACGAAAAATTTTAAATTTCACCAAAATCATAGGAAAAACACAGAAACACAAGTACCAACAAGGAAAGAACAAAGTTCCCCCTCCCCACACTTGAGCCTAACATTGTCCACAAAGTTAAAGAAAAAAAATTAAATTAAAGAGTAAGGGAAAAGAAATGCTTCTCTGGTTTTATGGTGAAGAGTGGTACGGTGGCAGTGATGTTGTGCTCCATTTCTACTATGTCGATCACTGAAATACAATAGGAACTAGAAATGAAGTGTGATCAAATCAAAGAAATAAATTTGGGAGAAAATTTGAAGGACAACACAAAAATAAAATAAACTGAAACTAACGGAAATAGACTGAAATAAAAGAAAAACACTAAAAACCTTGGGTTGTCTATCAAGAAGCGCTCCTTTAGCGTCTTATTACCTGGACAAGGTTGAATCTTCATCCTTTCTCATCATTGAGCACATAAATCTTTGCACCTGGATCGTTCTTCTTTGGTGCCAATTTCTTATGAATTATGGCAAAATTGTTCTTTGGAACATACACCACACAGTCCCTTTTTGCTTTCTTTTTCTTGGTGTAAAATTTTTTCAAGAACCTAACATATTTGGACTCATGTTTGGCTATATTTAGTAAAGAAATATTTACCTTTGGAGCCTTTGTTGTCGTTTTTGTGCTTACGACATGGCCATGTTGTAACACAGTCACATTGTTAGGTACTTTCAGGTCCTTATTATTTTTTATCATCATTGTACTAGCATCCTACAAATGATCACCAAAGCAAAACTCTACCTTCTTCTCGGTTAGTGGCTCAGTTGCATCAATCACATAAATACACAAGTAATCTTAAGGACATTTCATGGTGTCATTTATATTAAACTTAACAATAGCACCATCAAATTCCATGGAAAGTGTATCATTATGTACATCAATTTGTGTTCTTGCTGTTTTCAAGAAAGGTCTTCCTAACAATAACAATCTCGAATTGGGAGTACCATCATCCTCCATATCTAATACATAAAAATCTGCAAAAAAGACTATATCGTCGACCTGTACCAAAACATCCTCTAAAAAACCTTCAGGAAGGACACTAGAAAGGTTAGCTAATGTTATTACTACACCATTTTTCTTCAAAGACCCAACATTTAATGTGGAATAAACAAAAAAGGCATTAAATTGACAGAAGCAACAAGATCGCATATAGCTTTTTTCAATTCCCATATTACCATTTTTGCAAGGTATAGTAAACATACCTGGATCTTTTTTCTTGATGGGCATCTTCTTTTGTAGTACTGTAGATACCATTTCTCCCATATGAACTCTCTCATTTCCCTTCAAATTGTTCATACCAGTGCATAACTCCTTCAAAAATTTGCAATATCAAGATACCTGCTTGATTGTTGTAAGTAAAGGAATATTGATTTCAACTTTCTTCAATGTTTCCAACACCTCTTGGTCATCCCAAACCTTGTTTTTCTTTGTTAAATGATGTGGGAAAGGTGGCTTTTTCCAAATTTACAACCACTGGTGTGTTCTTTGGAACTTCTGCTTTTGTTTCAGTGGTTTCGACATAGTCATGTTGTAAGGTTGACGTCTTGTTTGTACCTTGAATTTCTTTCCCACTTTGAAAAGTAATCATACTAACATTCTGCCTCGGGTTTATCTCAGGTGGGGAGGGCAATTTTCCTAGATTGTCAAGTCTGTTAACCAAAGTGTCTAACTTGATAATTTGATATTTGAAATACTTGCATTTGTTTTAGCCTGAAATTGATGTGTTGATGTTTGGAGATGCTGAGTGGATATTGTCAAAGAGCTCACAATTTCCTCTAGCCCTTGTAACCTATCAAACCATGGAATTGGTTGAGAGGAATTTTAAGCCAAATTATTATTGTTCTATACCTTAAATTCAGGTGATCCCTCCATCCAGGATTGTATGTGTTGGAGTATGGGTCATACTTCTTCCAAGCATTTGGTACCATACCCTCCCCCCAATGCATTAAATTCAGCAACATCATCCTCTTGTAAAGAAGGGCATGCATCAATGGGATGCTTTTGCACTCCACAAATTCCACACTTGCACTTTCACCTTATGAGGCGATTGCTGTTGGCTAACAACTAGCTTGTTCACCACAAATATAATCTGATGCAATAAAAAGGTAATATCATCAATTTTTGAAACAAATGGTTTAACATTTACCTCATTGACACATCTTGAAGTAGATTATGTCTTTGATCCAAACTATTGCAAATTGGCAGCCATGACATAAATTAATTCTTGATTTTCCCAAGGCGTCTTACTATAATTGCACCACCACTAGCTGCATCTAACATTATCCTCTCCAGCGAAATAAATCCATCATAAAAATATATTTATGTAATAAATATTCTATCTGGAATTAATAACATTTCTCTTAAAATAAATAATCCATTTAGAAATTAGTTTATGTTTGTATTAAATATTTTGTTTGGATTAAGGAATGTTTCTGTATACACACACACACAAGTTTTATGTGTTTGATTGTCTCCTCTGTATGTTGTCTGAATATATTATATATTTTATCTAGTGGCAGTAGTCCACATATGCCTTAGTGGTTGTTATCACCTAAATGGCTAATATTTGCCTAAGTGGCCATTTTGTGTCTTAGTGGCTAATCCGTTCCTCAGTGGCTATTGTTCGACTAAGTAGACTATTATTTGCCTTAGTGGCTGTCTATTGCCTAAGTGGTTATTCTAATACATAATTTGCCTTAGTGGCCATTGTCTATTAGACCAGTTTGATTAGTTAATAATAATATTCTAATTCTGTATGGATACATGTTGTATGCTTTGTCTATGAACGTTTTTCAAAATAAAATTTTGAACTACTATTTATATGTATACCAGTGTATACTATTGGTATCTGATTATATATGATCATGTGGCATTTTTTGAAAATGTTTTTAAAAAAAATTATGTGATGTCTTGGTGGCGCTTTAGAGTGTTGTCATTCACTGAGTTTTACTCACCCCCTTTCTTAATATTTCAAGTTATTTTGGCTTTCGCGTTCAGTGAGGATCCCTGTTAAGCAGTGAGTGCCCTTTTGTCCAGGCTGCTTGTTCGTCTTTTGTTTTAGATGCTTTACACCGGTAGTGGGTTATGGATATATATTTGATAACAATTTGGTTTAACTAAGTTAACTTATAAATATTTTCTATGCATTTTCATATCATAACTATGTTTAATTATTATGAAGTATTATATTAGAAACTTATATTTATAAAGAAATTTGTATCTGTATTTATTTTGTTTAATAAACTGGCTATTAAAATGAATGTTGGGTATAATTTATGTTCTCCTAGGCTTGTATGGGATGGGTCAGGCCTAGCCTTCACTTTGGTTCGCCCCATACACTGGTCATGGTTCGATTATGGGTCGTGATAGGTTTCATTCTTGTTTTTTCTGTCTTGTGTCTTTTGAGTTGCAGAAAGTCGGTTGGAGGTTTGATGTGGATTGTATACAAGTGTCTTCCCAAGACTACTTATACCTGAAGTATGTTCAAGGCCATCCCAATACAAGTGTTTTGAGTTGTAGAAAGTCGGTTGGAAATTCGTGGGCTATTGATATATTTTTGGGAAAAATCGACTTTCTCACGAGAAATGGATTTCTCGCATGAAATTGATTTTTTTTGGAAATTTTTTTAAAAAAATTAATTTCCCAAAAGGTGTACAATGGTATACACAAGTATAAAAGGCGTTCGCAATTTCTTTTACAGAAAGTTGATTTAATGAATTTTTGATGATGAATATATGAGTACACAAGTTGTACAAAATATATTGCATATTTTTTATTAACATAATTTATTGGTATAAATGGGGCTACGCAAGTTTACATAGGTATATATTGCTATACATACAGATTCGTCCTTCTTGCGATCAGGAAATTCGTTGAGGCCATCGAGATTTGGAATCCTATCGTCGTGATTTGGAACGCTATCCTTGCGACAACAGAACTTGTTTGTCGGAGGGGGAGAGAGAACGAGAAAGGGAGACAGTAAAGAGATAAAAAGAAACGTGAGAGAGGACGAGAAACTGGCAGTGGAGAAGAAACAACTTTTAGATCGCGATTAACAGAGGAGAATGGTTGAGGAGATCAATGGAGAGGATAGAGAGAGAAGACAAAGAGAAAGAAAGAAAGAAAGAAAGAAAGAAAGAAGATCACGAGATGTTATGCGAGATTTTTCGTTAAATACTAGACAAAAATGGCATATTGGATATTAAGATTCAAGAGGTGATATTCCTGAAGTTGAAAAGTTTGTAGTTTCTATTTTATGAATTATCAAACTCATATTTCCATTTTTTGAAATATATGCTTTAATTGTAGCGCACTATGTAATTAACTCTTTTCTTTCAGTACAACTTCTAAGAATGAATCCATTGCCATGGGCCAAGATAAACATCCATTAATACATGTTTCTGTAATATAATTCATATTGTTTTGAATATAAATTGAGTGTTTATTGTAAGTTCTGGCACTTTTATCTTTCACGTTGTGCTTTTCAAGTCATGTAATGGTGTCTTGATGGAAATGAACGAAAGCTAGCCAAATCAAAGCTTAAACATCAGCTTTCAGAACATTTGGGCTAAGACAAGGTCGTTTTCTTGAAGACACGACCATAGGATGACATTAGATGATCGTGCGATTCCTTAAATGTATGTTTCTTAAAGTTGCTTAAAGACACGGGCAGAACAATCCATTACACGGCCGTGAAAGTGTCTGTGGGATGCTCTGGAATGCTTAGAATCAAGACACAAGCATGATAGATCATTACACGACCGTGTACTTGTCCATGGGTGCCTTCAGACCATCAAAACACACATTTTAATCAAGTCACAGACAAAAGTATCAAGACACGGGCATGTCTTGTGCCCGTGTCTTTTCAGAGTTGTGATTTCAAGCTGTTTATGTGTGGCATGAAAACCTAAGGAGGAGGCTAACACTATACATCAAAATAACTCAGTTTTGAGAGGATAAACATTGGGTATTCACAGGAGAACACCATTAGAGCGAATCGACACCAAGATTAAAGATATTTGGCAAAGGATTGAAGGATTCCATGATGGGTTCTTTTTCTATCTCTAGAATTCCTTTGCATCTTGTTGTCTATTTCTCTGCAAATATGAACTAAACCTTAAATGCATCTAGATGTGATGAACCCTAGAGTGACTTTGTGATTGGAACTCATGTTTATTCATTCATTTATTCAATAATTGAGATTCTTCTGGGATTTGTTTTATGCTATTGTTGAATTGATTGTGCTAGCCTTTTGATTTGACATTGATTAATGCGTGAGTAATCGAGGGATTCCTTGTATCATTAGATCACTCATAGATGAAAGGAGTTTCATGAAACCCTAGAGATAGGTCAACATAAATTCTCTGGATTTGGGTCAAACCTAATAGTGAAGTTCACAAAACGGTAATGTAACGTAAGGATTTTAATTAGAAAGAGATTCTGATTAATCGACTTAGTGTTAGAAGTTAATTGACTCGAGAGGTTGGTTAGCATAACTTAGGAACTTCCACGGTCCAATTACTTGAATGAATGTTTGAATAGCACGTTACTTTAGCTTAGATCGTTCTAGGGGGATTCAATAACTAGATGCTACTATTACATCGATTGCTCAAATTTGATTCTCGTTTTTGCGTTGTTTGATCTTTTGTTGCCATTTGACTTAGTTATATTTCAATTCACTCAATTCGATATTGTAGGTTAGATAATAAAGTAGCAGCGAGTGGCTAATAATATTAGTCTTTATGGGATACGACACTCGTTACTTATAGGTCCACTTACTATAGTCGATAGATGCACATGCCTTTAGTCTATAGATGCAGGCCGAACGGATACCAAATTTTTGGCACCGTTATCGGGGACTAGGATATTAGGAAAGCTTGAACTTTATCAATCTATCCATTTATTTTGTTTTTATTTTATTTTCTTCGTTTTGAGTTTTCATTGTTTCTGTTGTTTTTCTTTTATCTGTCTTTTTGGAGTTACGCTTGGTTTATCTATGTTTGTTTGCCTTTTAGGTTTCTGTTAGTATTTGACTTGAGGGAATCCCTATGAGTTGATTGAAGCGGATCCTGAAATTGAGAGAGTAGCTCTTCAGAACCTCAAAAATAGACTCAGAGAAAAGGTTGAGGAAATAGACAGACAGATGGAAGTATATATGAATAACTAAGGTGCAGCCGAGCAACCTACCGGTGGGACAGGGCTAATAAAACTAGTTGCTCAACCAATGACTATGTTAGATTATGCTAGGACAAATTTGGTGGGGACTACGTCTAGCATTGTGAGACCAGTTGTTGTAGCAAACAACTTTGAGATCAAATTGAATATTATTTAGATGGTGCAGCAGTTTGTCCAATTTGGCGGGTTGTAGGATGAGGAACCCAATGATCATTTGGCGAATTTCTTGGAAATTTGCAATGCGTTCAAAATAAATGGGGCTTCGAATGACACAATTAGGTTAAGACTTTTCCCATTTTCACTGATAGGAAGAGCTAAGCAATGACTGAATTCTTTGCCGAGGGGTTTACTCACTACTTGGGAATGGATGGTGGAGAAGTTCTTATTAAAATACTTCCCACCTGCCAAGACTGCCAAGCTTAGAAATGATATCTCCTCTTATGCACAGATCGAGTCAGAGTCTCTATATTACATATGGGAAAGGTTTAAGGAGATGTTAAGAAGATTTCCATATCATAGGTTATCGGCATGGCTGCAGGTCCAAACTTTCTATAATGGTTTGAACCAAGGGACTAGATAGATGATTGATGCTGTAACTGGAGGTATTTTGAACAATAAAACACCTGAAGCTTCTCAGGATCTGATAGAAAAGATGGTTGTGAATAACTATCAATGTCACATAATCCAATCTAGACCTATTAAAATAGCTGAGGTGTATGATGTTGATGCAGTGACAACTTTAGCAATGCAAGTAGATGCATTGAGCAAAAAGATATAGGGGCTTTCTATAGTCCAACAACCAGTCCAAATTGCATGTTGTGAGATGTGTGGGGGAGGACATGGAAGTCAAGAACACATTGAGGATGTGAATTATATGGGTAATGCACAAAGGTCTCAGAACAACCTATATAGTAATACTTATAATCCTGGTTGGAGAAACCACCCGAACTTTTCTTGGGGAGGTCATAGCCAGCAGAAACAGAACCATCCAGTGGGATTACAGCAGTAACATGCCTCATAGAAGAAGCCTAGTTTTGAAGAACTTATGACTAAGTTCATTCAAACATCAAAAACTCGCTTCACGCATCTTGAAACATCATCAAAAAATCAAGAGACGTTGAAAAATCAAGAGACATTGTTGAGAAATCAAGAAGCCTCTATCTATAATCTTGAAAACCAGATTGGGTAGCTTGCCAAGCTTGTATCAGAAAGGAAAAAAAAGGGACTTTGCCTAGTAATACATAGACCAATCTGAGAGAACATGTAAAGGAAATTTCCCTTAGAAGTGGAAAGCAATTGAATGAAGCTGAAAAGGTGTCTGAACAAGAAAAAGCCACAAAAGAGATTGAAGTGTCTGAACAACCTCAGCCAGTGAGAGAGTTGAAGCCTCACATTCCATACCCTAAAAGGTTAAAGAATGGTCGTATGTATGAGCAATTTGGTAAATTTCTTGAACTTTTCAAACAACTCCATATTAACTTAACTTTTGTTGAGGCTCTTTCACAAATGCCAAAATATGCCAAATTTTTGAAAGAATTATTATCTAACAAAAGGAAGTTAGAGTAGTTTTCAACAATATCTTTGAATGAGGAGTGTTCTGCTATTGTTCAAAATAAATTGCCTCAGAAACTGCAAGACCCAGGGAGTTTTACAGTTCCTTATACTTTTGGTAGTTTGTTAGTGGAAAAGGCATTGGCTAATTTGGATGCTAGCACTAATTTGATGCCTTATAAAATGTTCAAGCAGTTAGGATTGGGTGAACCTAAACCAATAAGGATGAGCTTGGAGTTGGCTGATAGATTAGTGAAATATCCAAAGGGAGTAATTGAGGATGTGTTGGTTAGGTAGATAAATTTATATTTTCGGTGGACTTTGTGATTCTTGACATGGATGAGGATAGGGAAGTACCTCCTATCTTAGGGAGACCATTTTTAGCAACAACTAAGGCCATTATTGATGTTAGTAGTGGTAAGCTAATTTTGAGAGTCGGGGATGAAGAGGTAACCTTTTATGTATCAGTCTCTACGAGAAAGACTACTGATCGAGGTGATAGTTGATATGTTATTGATGTGTTTGATATTGTAGTGTCAAATCTATTCAAGAAATTGTTTTTGATGATATGTTGGAACTTATAATTCTGTAAGGTGAGGAAGAAGATTATGTTGTGCAATGATGATCCAAGAAGTAGCACATTTGGAAACAAAGGAGGTGATGACGAGGAGTAAATGTTTTGAGGTGATTGATAGGAGTGAGACAAAAAGGCTAAAATCGTCTATTGAAGATCCACCCACCTTTGATTTGAAATTGCTACTGAAGCATCTTGAGTATGCATTTTTTGGAAAAATATTCTAAGCTATGCATTTTTGGAAAAAGATTCTAAGCTGCCGGTTATCATACCCTCCAACTTGAAAGAGGATCAAAAACACAAACTTATAGAGGTGCTTAGAAATCATAAAAAGATAATTGCTTAGAAGATCTCAGATATAACGGGAATAAATCTTTCTTTTTGCACCCATAAAATTTTGATGGAGGATGGGTTCAAGTCAGTGATGCAACCTTAATGGAGACTAAATGCAAATATGAAAGAGGTTGTAAAGGCTGAAATGATCACAATTCTTGATGTAGGGGTCATTTACCCCATTTATAATAGTTC
>CAODLS013078940.1:0-18130 GCA_948243855.1 Flueggea neowawraea | reverse complement strand
TTTCGACGAAAGAGCTTTCCGTTGTATAAACAGATGTCAATCATATTTGAAGGTGAAGTTATTTGTTTTTGACGGTTTCATCTTGAGCTATGTTGTGATAATGGTATGTTTGGTTCAGGAGACAGAGGTGGTGGTGGTGGAAAAATTGCATTTGCAAGTGGAGCACCTGTTGAAACAGAGGAGGGAAACAGCAACACCGAAACAGTGCGATCTTTGGAGCCAAGTAACCTACCAATTCAAGCAGCCGAGTGTACGCTTGATTCCGATTCAATAGTCCGCATTAATGACGCTCAATCAAAGAAGCGAAAATCACTGGTTCCATCATCATCTAATCGAAAGAAAAGAGTTTGTGATAATGTTGGAGAGACATTTGAGAATGCCTTGTACGACATATTCTCCGCAGCCACATTGAGAGCTGTGCATAGGAGTAAATCGAACGAGAAGTCTATGTATCAGAAGTGCCTGGAGGAGTTGCAGAAACTGGAAGAGTTGGATTATTTTGAGTTCACAAAGGCTGTGAACGTTCTCAAAGACGATAAGAATGCGGTCGCTTTCATGAGGGCCTCATTAATTTGGCTGCAGTCTTTGTGGCATTCTGAGTAGTCATATACATGGACATTGTCAACAAAATCATACGAACTTTGCACACATATCGCATACTGCATTCGTTCAACTTTTCAATGATGTTTTAATATCATGTTTTAATGCCTATCACCAATTTGGGATTCTTATTCAGTTGATTGTTGAGAGTGGAATGTAGGGTGAGTGGACTTATGGGCTACGTATGGTCCCAACAGGATGGTCATTCACAAATTCTTTTGGAATGTTCCTATTCTTTTATGGATGGCTCTGTGCCGAGTTAAGATTTGTTAGGTCAGATTATGAAACTGTTGTCGATTTGCTTCGATATAATACTCGAGATTGTTGATTAACGAAAATGTTCTTTGATAATATTTGAGATTAGTGATTAATGGAGGAGGAACTTTTTCTTTTCACAAGTGATTTTATTTAATCTCACGAAAGACTGAACTCTCAATCTCTTTGTGTTGAGTAGCTAATAAATTCTCCGTAACAATTACCACATAGTCGATTGAGTTTGAAAATGAGAGGAAATAGTTTATGCCAGAGAAGTCGTGTTCAAGTCCTTACAACCACACTAATACAAGTGATACTATAATGATGACTCCTAAAAAGAGTCATCAATGAGGACTCGAGTTACTTAATTTGAGGAGATGATTACTTAATTATAACTTCAAAAGTTATTTAATTTTATATGTCGTTACTTAATTTGATCACCAGTTACTTAATTTTAATCGGTTACTTAATTTTATGATAAATTAAGTAACCATAACTATTACTTAATTGTTGCTAAAATTACTTAATTTGAATCTCAATTACTTAATTTATTAAAGGTATCTTCAATAAATTTTTTTTAAGAATTGTCATTGTAGTACCATTCCACTAGTATTTGAATTCTTCTCTATTGATGTACGACTTCAACTAGCTAGCCTTGCCTATGGGAACCACAGCAGAACCCATTACTATCTCCTGAATTAACTAAGGCTGCTCACATCGTCGTCCTCCTGTCGGAGATGGACTATATGTGTCAGGCGCGGGGCCAATACTTTTTTTTAAAACAAAATCTGACTATTGGATCGTTTTGATCCAACGGTCAGATTTACTCAAACGAGATTAAAATAAAATTCTGTTTAGTGAAAAACTGAATAGGCGTCCCGCGAAACTCTTAAAGTAGTGTTACGAATGACAAGACTGATGAGCTAAAAACTGAAAATTTTAATAAAATAATAATAAAAATACTGAGCAACGTCCTACAAAATAATTTCAAAAACCATGGGTTATAAGTAGCCTAATAGCTGTCTTCAAAGCCCAACTCAGAACCAACAAAACAAAATTAACCGCCCGAAAACTGTCAAAGTCAACCCATCACAAATACAACACACTCACTCACCACTGATCTCTTCTTCACAAAAAGAAGTAAAAAGAAAAGTGAAGTTCTTCACTTACCCTCCTACGCAAACCCCAAAGCTCTATAATGGATCCTCTCCTTCTCTTCTTCATCATCTCTTTCCTCTCTCTCTCTCCCCTCTCTCAGGTAAATATGCCCATCTCTCCCCTCCTCATCAAGATCCAATCTTTATCACTGAAACCTCTCAAAGATTCAATCTTTCTTCTTTTGAATTCTTGTTTGCAGGTGTCGAAACGGCGTCATTTAAGTTTATCAATAGGTGCCGCCACACAGTCTGGCCAGGCCTCCTCTCCGGCGCCAACACTCCCCAACTCCCCACCACCGGCTTCACCCTCAAACCGGGAAAGTCCCAAACCGTACCCGTCCCCAAGTCCTGGTCGGGTCGGCTCTGGGGTCGGACTCTCTGCTCACAAGATTCGTCCCAGAAATTTTCTTGTTTAACAGGAGATTGCGGGTCCGCATCGCTAGAATGCGCCGGGGGTGGCGCGAAACCCCCTGCCACGCTGGCGGAGTTCACGTTAAACGGCGCCGGAGGGCAGGACTTCTATGACGTCAGCCTTGTGGACGGATACAACCTTGCGATGCTTGTGATTCCGAGGAATGGTACAAGCGGGGGATGCAGCGCCACGGGTTGCTTGGTGGACTTAAACGGCGCGTGTCCGAGAGAGCTAAAGATTTTGGCGCGTGGGAGAGGAGCTGTGGGAGTCGCGTGCGAGGCGTTCGGGGATCCGAGATTCTGTTGCAGTGAGGCTTATTCCACGCCTGACACGTGTGGTCCTTCGGTTTATTCCGAGTTTTTCAAACATGCTTGCCCACGCGCGTATAGCTACGCGTACGATGATGCCACCAGTACCTACACGTGTATCAACGCCGACTACATTGTCATGTTTTGCCCGCCGCCGTATACCAGGTAGGCTTAATTACTCACATGCCCTTGTTTTTGATTCGGTGAGAGGTTGTGAAATTTGAGGGTGTTTTGGTAACTTCATGATGTTAGTGGGCGCGCTTCCTGGTTCCGGAAATTTCGGATGAAGCAATTAAATGTTTAAATAGTGACTTATCAGCAGTGTTGAACTTGTGGTGGATTTGGTATGTTCATAATGAAATTGTTTTGAGTATTAAGAATGTGGTGGAGTTGCACTCGAAATTTTGAGAATTTTGCCGTCCACAAGGGTTCTAGTTTATTCGAATTCGGATTAGTTAGATGTTAGAAAATGATACTAGAGGGTGATACTAGTTGATTTAATAATAAAATTTGAAGAATAGTAAGTCAATACTTTTTTCGTCTGAAGGTGTTGAAGTCGTGCCAATCATTGAGAGGATTAATTAATCTACTAACTATAATATCTTGCAGACACACCCCCTTCATGTTGATCTTATTCTACAAGTTCTTATTGTTTTCATCTGTGTTGTGCACATTCATTGGCTGGAAGCTTGTTTGTGTACATGTACAAGCTATGAACAATGCCAATGTGTACGAGAAATGGTTGTAACAAATTGTTGGCAAAATTGTTGAAGAATGATTTTTGCAAGTAGCTAATTTGTTGTGGTAATTTGCTTTAGCTTGGATTCTGGGTGTGCCACTTGCTGAGGAAGTATGTAAAATGTCTGTTGAAATGGACAGGAGCTTTAGATGCCAATCCCATGATTCTTGAGAGTGCACTGTGCATATTTCATGTATCTGAAGATTTTAGCCTTCGTGAGTTAAAATTATACAACGTTTGTCATGTAATGTTATCGGCATAGACATGTGCCCTTCATGTTCTGGCAATATTGTGTTGTGTAAGACAAAAATAGAATCCATGGATATTGAATGACAATGCTGTGGCTCCAAATTTGAATAGCTTCCTTTTTTCTGTAGTTTATCATACTAGTAGATGTGATCTCTGGTTTAGTCATCTATTGTCTTGCATTTCTTGCTGTTGGCATGTTAAGTTACTTGCCTTTTAGCATTTACTGCGATTCTTCTCAGAAGATGACTCGTCTTCATTGCTTGTCAGCGCTGATGCTATAAAACAGCATGTCTGCAGTGAATGCATCAATTCCAGTTTCCTCTTTCGTGTCTTGTGAAGTAAAGATTGATCATATCTCAACTCCCAGACAGTGAATGTTAAGCAAAGGGAATTTGATTATTGCGTTTAATAGTTTGCTTATCATATTATTTTTTTGTTCTTCATTGTGGAATACACAAATATTGCTGGTGCAGGCCATTTGGTTTTCCACTGAACATGTTTAATTGGTTAAAGTCAAAAATTGTTAGGAGCACAAAAAGACAGAGCAACACTCCCGTTGGTAAATAAGACTATGATGCACCTATCAAGCGGACATGGATATTCATTTTCAAGTATGTTTCAACTGCAACTATCACTCCTATTAGTTTATTTGGAGCCATTTCTATTACTCCTGGCAATTAACTTCTGTAAAATTCCAGGGAGATAGCAGCATCACAAAGTCCATGAGAACAGTACTGTCATCTTCATAGCTCGATGACTTGACAGCTCTCCATCTTTGTCTCCCTCCGGATGTGTTCTTGATAAACAGAAAGGTGATTTAACTGCAGATTGGCAATTTCCAGCACGACTTGTCAAAGAACCTGGTGAAATCTTGTATATCCCTTCTCTCTTATACATGTATGTAATCTTTAGTTCCGTATATGCATTACGTAGGTTTTTATATGCTCTGCAGTGTTGATACATTCATTGTTTTATACATAAATTTGGGCTACCACAACATGAAAACTGCTATTCGTTCTGGTGAGCGCTGAGAAGCAGATGGATTTTAGATGTGAATGAACATAAACATAATAGTAAATACTGTCTTTATCAATGTCGATGGCGCATTTCTTGCTTTTCTTTTGAATTTACAGATTTCTCTCGCGCATAGTTAAAGACTGTCTATCACCTATCTGATCAGAGATGGTTAGTGAAGAATTTGTTTATATCCCACATTCTCTTCTTTTCAATTATGCTAATATTTTTACAAAGTTTCATTGAACATGTACATTTTTGCAGTGCTTAATTAATCATTGTACTTCATTTTAATTGTAAAAGTTTACAGTGGTAAGCTAGCTAGTCTCGTCTTTACTTATCAAAGCATATATCGGGAACGAGAGAATAATTAATATTTTAATTTCACTCTTTGTAAACCAATGGATTTGTAGTTTAATGATACTAAGATTAACTTCAGCGTTGAGCAGTTGCAGGTTCGATCTCCAGTGGCCAGTGGGTACAAATTAAATGACAAAAAAAATGCGTAGTCAACATCTCTTTTGAACATTACACAGAACTTGTGGAAAGCAATGGAAAGATCAATACAGATCACTGAATGAGGGAGTGTTGATCATATTTAATCATTCAGCCAGTTGAGCCAGGGATAATGTTCTTTCTGGGATAAACTATTGAACTCTTCACTCATACCTTTGACAAAGTAATGCATATTCTACAGTTTTGTATATTAAAGTTAGAATTTTTAATATTTTTTAAATTATAAGATTAGTCTTTTTATTAGTAAATTGCAAAGGGAGAATCACACTAAAAAAGAATAAATACTACATTTGACAAATGTCATTTAAGATTTTAATTTTAAAAAATGTCAGAAAAAACAAATTGAATTTGAAAAATGTCACGATATTTGAGTAAGAAATTGATTTTTTGCGAAAAAAATGAATATCATCAAAAAAATTATATATAATTTTTCAAAAGATCGTCAGAAAATCTCAAAAGGTCTCCAAAAGATCTTAAGTCTTTAAATATAACAATTGTTTCATAAAAAATTGATTTAATAATTTTTTGGTGTAATTTTTTTAAAATTAAATTGAATTATTTTTGTTCATATATTTAATATAAATGATATTTATAAATTTTAATTTATTTAATTGTAATTAATTTGATGTATAGAAATGTATTCAAATGCTACAAAAAAACTACAAAGGTCTTTACAAAAGATCTTCAAAAGATATACAAAAAGTTTTCGAAGGTCTTCAAAATGTTTACAAAAGGTTTTCAAATGTCTTCAAAATGTATACAAAATGTCTTCGAAAATCTTCAAACTCAACAAAATTGTGTTGCGCAAATTAATCAAACTCAACAAAATTAACCTTCACAAAACAAAAGGAAAACGCATCATAAACCCAAAATTCAATGTAAAACTTCCAAAATCAGACCTAATTACCATAAATTTACAGTCTCGATAAAGAACAAATGAAATCAAAACCAAATCTCCACTTAACAAACAATTAACATGCACTTAGATTGCCAAAATCAACAATTCACAATATTTTTCACATTATTTTTTATAAAAATTTTGGGACTGACAATCAATTATTTTTAATACAAAGTCACTAGCTAGGGTTTTGCAACCCTAGTAGCCGCCAAAACAGTTGCTCGCCTCCTATTTTTTTTCGAAACCCTAACCGTCATGTATCCGTTGCTACTGAATGTCCTCTAATTTTTGTTGTGAAACCCTAGACGTCTCGTCTTTTTCGTCGCCCCTTCCATTCTGTCCAATCCGCCATTCAAAACTCCGACTTTGCATCTCCTCCGTCGTTCGCGTCTCCTCCCCTGTCCATATCTACTCCAATCTACAACACTCCAGATTCACCACCTGCAAGAACAAAAAGAGAGTGACACCGAGAGAAACCGAGAGTGAGAGTGACAAGAGACGAGGATAATGAGTGATGGTGAGAGAGAAGCATCGAAGAGCGAGCGATAAGAGAGAAGGAAAGAGAAACCAAATCTTGAAGATGAAGAGAGGAGGAGCCAGATCTTGAGAGAAACAACGAGAGAATGGTGAGAGAAACGAAGAAGAGAACACGGAGATTGAGAAAAATGAGACGAGAAATTGACTTTTATTTGATTAAATATAGCATTTTTAAGAATCAGATTTCAAAAAAATGGCATTCTGAAAACGTCAAATTAAAAATGTTCCATTCAAATAATTTTGAAACTATGGGTGTCTTTTGTCAAAAATCTAAATTTTAATCATGATATGTGGCATAATTAACTAAATCGCAAATACATGGGTCTAACTTTGTTTCAAAAGAGATCATGATAAAATCATGTCGGGGAATTTACATATATACAGGCTATTGAATAAGAATTAATAGAATCACAAGACACATTTTCGAAATTTTAACTCATATTATCCAAAATCTCTAGGGCTGGCAATTTCTGACATGTTTATGACACGATAACACGATTACGGTGTACACGATTATGACACGACACGAATGACACGAAATCATTTTTTTTAATGTTTATGTCATGTATAATGAATGTATAATGATGTGTGATAATAAAATAACATGACAAGACTAACACGAATTGTCACCCCTAAAAATTTCTAGCTTACAGTCCAACAAATAAAAATTACAAACACACAGATTTGTTTATATGTTGTTTATACGTTATTTCATGTTTATTGACAAATCTTATTTATAAACAGATAAATAACATATAAACAAATTCATGTATTTGTAATTCTTTAAATTAAAATATAAACATATATAAATGACATATAGACAAATATAAATAAGAGTCCATGAATTAAAAATTTATATCTGTAAATCTGAAAAATTACAATCGTTATAGATGAACATACTCAATATAAGAAGCAAACTTTCAGCTTATGTAATTATCACAATCATGTTTGTGAATGGGCCTGGCTTTACGCACTCCAGAACTGGACTGGAACTCTCTCTTTTGCGCACCGACTAACTAGGCCTAGTTCGTACATGGGAATATTATTGACTCCGAAAATGCTAGAGGAATCATGTACCCATTTGCAAACAGTGCCTCCTGGTGTCCGGGCACGATGGCATCTCACCATCTTTGGTGCCTCTTATAATTTATTTTTTTTAGAAAAGAAAAAACGTTATACTTTAAAATTCTTTTTAAGTATAATAAAAACTTCAAGTGTAATATTTGTTCATAACAAGTTTCATCATCCCATTAATAAATTATGCAAAAGTTTTTTTAGAGGAAAAAAATTATGCAAATTGTTAGGATAAGATTATAAGACATCAAATTAAACAAAACAATTGTAGGAAGGAATTGAAAGTCCCACTTCTCAATATCTTCACACAGCTAATTTTTCAGTTTTCCTTGGGGTTCCGTGACTCTTCTTTGGCTGTTTGGGTAGTTTTACTCTTTGCTGTTCTATTATTGATAAATTGTTAGTAGGGTTTCGTCTTGTATCATAATTAAACCGTATTATAATTGTTATGCGCATTTAATGGGCTTGGACACGTGCCATGATTGAGTAACACCGTCACTATGAGCATTAAATATAAGATTCACACAAGTGGGTGATGAAAGGACAGGTGCGGTTCCTTGCACAATCCTCGGAAGCACACGTATGAGGAAAATTGAAACATTCCCAAGGATACCTGGTAAACCAAAATGCATCAAACCTTGAGCAACGAAACGCAGATTGACTAAACTTCACTTCTCGGGCAAAAACCGAATCTGTATTGCAAACAAAGCAACAACCTAACCGAGGTTGGAAAAGGCAAAGGGACTTAGCACAAGCATTGAACACGTTCAATTCGAAAAAGGAGGCCATTTGTGGGAAGGGTCCATCCATGACTAAAGCAACCAGAATGTGGGCATTGAACGTGGCAACAAAGGCCATGTATGTGTAACGTGGATCAACAGATTCAGAAGTAACTGTCAAGATCCCTCAGAAGGAAGCACAATGCAATGGAAACACATCACATACCAAACTCTTCAATTTTATTTCTAGCATTTTGCTTAGTTTTAGTTTACTTGTTTTTTCAGTTCCTTTACTTTTCTAAGTTCATTTGTTCGCCGGGAAGCATGACGGATTTTAAGAATTCCCTTGCTAAACACGTAAGCATTTAGGACTTTGTCATTTCAATTCAAGTCATTTACATTCCTTCAAGTAATTTGTGTTACATTCCCTTTGCAATTTGCCTTTGTTTTCCTTTACTTGCTTTCATTTTGCGTTCCAGTTCTGTTTTATGCAAGTAGTCTTTGGTTACTTAGTCGTGCTTTATTTCTCGGTCACCTTAAGTTTATTTTACATTCCTCGCACTTAAAATCCTAAGATGCTAATAGTGTTCGGTTACTTAGTCGTGCTTTATTTATCTGTCAACTTAAGTTTATTTTACATTCTTCGCACTTAAAGTCCTAAACTGCTAAGTATCATCGAACCCTTAATCAAATTCACAAAGTCACTTCTTTTACTTTATACTTTTACTCTCTTTACTTTAACCCAAATTGGCACATTCAAAGCGCTTCATCCTTGGGCACGAATTTCCCCTATCAATAATCTTTCCTCAAGCAATAAGAAAAACTCAACTCGTATTATTTGGGTGAATTACACGGTGGTTTTCGAGGTTTATCCTATTAGCTTTTTTTGTACATATTATAGCACAATCAGTCGTAATCGTCCTCTAATTTGTTGCTTTTAGTGAAATTAGACGTGTTATATCAGCAAATCTTATATGACGCATAAGATCTATTCATATAAAAAATTTAATGAAAAAAGTATTTTTTTTAAGATGACACAAAAAAGCTCGTAAAAAAAAGATGACAAAAAAAACATTCTTTAAAAAGTACTCAAACCGGTTCAGAAATATATTACAATTTCCGTCACCTAAATCAAATTCTCGGAGGCCTGGCCTTTTGGCATAATCTAAAACCAAAATGCATGCAACTTTTACAATGCCAAATATTTTATAATAATTGCCGTCAATCCCATTTATTCATTCTCATTTGAAAGTCAGAGAAACAAAATATAGGGTACATGGTATGGTCAATGACTTCGCCACCTTTCTATGTAAATGACGCAAATCCAATTAAGACATAATAAATGAAAGTAAATATGATATATAAAGGCACAACCTACATTGTATAATCATAACAATGGTATATTTAACATATATAAATATACATATGTAGGAAAAATATTTTTAAATTATTATATCTTTATTGATTTCAAAAAAAAATATTATATCTTTATTTATTTTTGATAATTACAAATACATCTTTGTAAACTTCTCCAAGTGCCCGCAAATCAAATTGATATGATATTGAATCATTCAATTTAGTTTGAACTAATAGATTAACTTTATTGGCTAGATTATTATTCGCTATTATAATAAACATACACTACTCCTATTATGATGGTTACATTGAAATTGTTGTTATTGTTAGCATCACTATTATAAATAACCGATTTAATATTAAATTTTAGCACGTTATTTTTATAAATTAACACAATATTAATCCAATATCTGCCAGTGTAACACAAATATCTGTACAAAATATTTTTATATAAAGTAAATTTGTAATTATTTTAGCAAAAAATCTAAACTTTATCTATTCCGAAAAATCTAATCATTTGTAATTATCTCAACAAAAAATTTAAACTTTATCTATTTTCAAAAATCTGTATTTATTTTCAAATATAATCTTTATCACAAAAACTTAAAATTTAATATTATTATCATCTTCTTCTCTATATATAACTCGAGTTCCTCACATTGAACTTCATATATATTCTTTTTCCTTTTCTTGCTTTTATAGGAATTTTATTCACTATTTTTATGTAGTATAAATTATTTTAATGTATATATTTTACACTTATATGCTAAAAAAACTTTTGAAATTGACTACTTATGCTTTTGCTTCAATTTAATATAATAAGATTTAATTTAATGTATATTCTTTTCTTGCTTTTGTTTTTTTTGGGAATGATTACATGGGCTTGAGTTCTCATCCCACAATCGGAAAAACTGCTGCGAATGTTTTCTCTTTACTTGTTATTATTATTGTTATTTGACGTTTACAATAGAGTTGTTTTGATATTCTAATTCATGCCAAGTTAGGCAGGTTGAGAACTTGGAATGGGTCCATGAGGTTCTGCATTAATTTGCGGATACACCGATTACCATAGGTCATTGGAGTCATACTTCGCAAACTTGAAGAGGAAAGAGGTACGACTTAATAGACAAATTATCTTTTATTTATCTTATTACTATTCATTTAAAGAGAGTTCATATAGACAAATTCAATATATATGTTTATAAAAAGTAACATTAAAACAAGAGTATGTCAATCTTTTAGTCATTATAATAAAAAAAGGTAAGCCACTAAGATCTTATTACATAAATCAAATTTGTTATTTATGTATTTGTAATTGTATGAAATTTTTAGATGAAATATGTGTGTTTATTAAAATTAAAATAATATCTTCAACATAATTATTCAAAATTTTAATAAAAACATGTATCACGTGTAACGCACGTGCGTAAAAAGCTAGTATGAGAAATGAGCTTAACGATCTACTCCCCATGACTAATATTGGGATAGATGTATCTATTTATGATTCGATATACTAAATTCCTTAGTGTTTTAATTTTATGAAACTCATGTTGATATATTATTTCATGTTTAACAATAGTTTTATCTACTCGAATGGGAAATAATAAACTTGATAATCACGTAAAACTGGTAAACATTAATAAATAGAATTAGGTAAAAAATCTGATCATGATTCATGCAAGTAGGATTGTATCTTTCAATTTGGTTTAGCTTGCATTAACAAGTATGGTTCAAAAGGGTTGTGAAATAGTTTTATGTGGAAATGTCATGTCAGCTCTTTTTATTGGATATTAGTAGAGTTATAAGGATAGGACAATTTTAAAACTGAATACAAAGGATAGTAATAGAGATATAAGAGTAGGATAACTTTAACCAAATGCGAAGGTCAGGCATATTCAGTTGTTTTCGATAGGATAGGCCATTTCTGATATAAAGTTTACTCTTCAAGACTTTTTATCAATAAGCTTTTTTATTCTTTTCATTTTCTAATATCAGGGAAAAAATCCGCTAGAAGCTATGGACATACAATAACTACCAAATCTTGAATAAATGCCCAATTTAGATATGTGATTGTAAGACTAATAAAACATCACCATCTGGTTGACGTGTTAACAACCTTACTATAACTGCCATGATAGCTCAAAATAGGAGGAGGAGGAGGAGGAGGAGGAGGAGGAGGAGGAGGAAGAAGAAGAAGAAGAAGAAGAAGAAGAAGAAGAAGAAGAAGAAGAAGAAGAAGAAGAAGAAGAAGAAGAAGAAGCAGCAGCAGCAGCAGCAGCAAAGTTATGTATTAAGACCACAACATGAAGTGGGTGCATATACTTGACCATGCACAAATTAAGACATGTGATGGTTCAATTGGACCAGCTGCGTTGTCTGTGTTTTGTTCTCCAAATTGGATACTCTTTAGTGATCATATGTACTTATATTTCTTAAAGGACCACATTATTTAGATAGGATCCTTATTTGTAAATCAATGTCACAATTGACCAAAATCTTATAAACATTGATTTTTGAGAACCCGTATCTTAACGGGACCGGCTTAAATATATATATATATATATATATATATATATATATAGAGAGAGAGAGAGAGAGAGAGAGAGATTTAAATAATGTGTTACATATTTAATAGTGTTTAACATAATTATAATTTTTGAAAAAAAAATGTTTTAACTCTCAATTTCATCATAAACAAGCACTTGTTTTGAAACCAATTGATCATCACAAGTTTCATAATGTCATATTTCTTTAATATTATCCTAGCATTAAAGAAAAGAAAATTTCAGAAAAATATAATATTACATCGGGAAAAAATGGCATGATTTTATGTGGAACTTTGATGGTGATTTCCACTGGCTTTTCTTTGCTATGAGAAAATAACAAATTCAATTGAATTAATGGTCCTAATAACTCATGTAATAATTATACGTAGCTAGAATAAACAAAGTGATCTACGGCGAAGCAGCAAACATTCCATCTTGGTCACCTAACATGAAGACTTGGTAAACAGATTAAATCAATGACAAAGAAACTAGCTATAGCTGAAGACAATATGAAAACAAATGTCCATATAACAACAAAGAAACAAGCTGACACGACAAATGATGTTTATTGTGGTTATTAACTCATTAACAATGACGCTCATGAATGAATATTAGATCATTATTAACCGTATCTTGAAAAGAGAGCAATCGGAACCAAAATAATTTGATCAAAATGAGAAAATGTTATTACATACTTAGTATGTAAATAATCGGTAATATTACTAATAAACTATTGATTCGATAATTACCATGCTGATTTTGGGTGAATAACTGGTCAAAACTTTTGAGTTTAAACCTTAAAAAAACACTTTTTAAGAAGGAAAAAAAAAGTTAATGATCTAATTACCAATGCGATCTAATTACCAACCCATACCTTAGAGGAATAACATTCATCAATATCTAACAAAATTTATCCAATTATGATTATAACGTATGTTAAACCTGCATTTGCTGCTGCGAAGAGACAAAAAGTAATGATAGGAAGAATGAGATGGAGACAAACATTTCGTTAATTAGTTAGCTGTGATTGTAACATCTCGTCCATTTTATTGGTGTTCGAAAGTGATTAAGTTTGTTTTTATCATGATTCCGATGACGATTGGGTGTTTAATATGAGGAATAAATATTGATGGAGTTTAATTATATTAATATTTGCCAAAGTTTTGGTGTTTAGTTGGTATTGATTTGGTCTTAAATGATTAGAGTTTTGATCCGTCTTGAATCTTGATTCATTGTTCAAATATTTATATTCATGTTTTTGATGATGAATGATGATGGTTTTAAATTGATTCATGGTCCTTTGATCATGTTTGGCGGTTGTGCGATTAAGAGAGGTGTTTTTGGTTGCGAAACGTCCTGTTTCTTGAGTCCTTGGCCTGGGACACGCCCAAAAATTCTGCCTATGTCTTGAAGAGCCAAACCATGTCTTGAAAAGTTGACACACAAACAAACATATGTGTCCGTGTCTTAATTGATTTGCCGGTGTCTTATTCAAAATGGTCGTGTCTTACAAAATTTGGGCTGAAAACGCCCAAAACGTCGTCACTTTGGCTTGCTTCGTCTTTTTAAACCCTAGCCCGCCTCCATTTCGGTCTCACCACTTCTCAAACACCTCCAGCCCCCCTGACCCTCCAAACTCACTCTCCTTTGCCTCCCTTTGTTGGATTTCGGATTCTTAAGGTAAGACTCACTTTCCCACTTGATTTTCTTATCATTCTTCATGAGTTTTGGGTTGTTTTTGGAAAGAATTTGTAATGGGTTTGAGTGGGTGTTGTATGTCCGAATTTGTGGTGGATTTTGGATGAAATGGAATGGGTTTTGATATATCTAAGTTGTTAGCGCTTGATTGTACAAGAAACACATGGAATTGTTGGAGTTTTGATGGAGTTTCTTTGGGCTCTGGGTTTGTTGCGGGTTTGAAAGGAAAGAAGGGGTTTTTGTGATGTTTAATGCTTATTGATGGTTGATTTATGTTCTAGAGGGTATTAGGGAGTGAATGGTATGCTTGGAACCGATTTTGATTGAGTGGAGAGGAATTAGGGACTATTGGTGCAATTTGTCAATTGGAGGACCAATTGTGTAATTTTGCATTTATAGACCAAAAATGGAATTTGGAATATATTGAGAAGCGAATTGAATATTTTGAAACATTGAGGATTGTTTAGTAATTTTAGAATATTTTTTGGGCTAACTCGTAATTTTACGAGTTAGGGACTAATTTATAATTTCTGAGTGTTTGAGGACTTATTTGGAGTTTTGGATTATTTAGAGGACTAGTTGGTCACTTGAGGACATCTTGGAGACTAAATTGTAATTTATTAAGTCTGGGTCTAAATGGTAATTTTTTAAAATTTAGGGACTGATCTGTAATTTTACACCGAGGTGTAATAATTGGATTATCATGTTAGACTTTGGGCCGAAATGGATTTTTAGAGTTTGTTGGAGTGTTCAAGTTTGCATATGCATTTGCACGTATTTCGATACATTCACAGTACCATGTCTAATCTGTGTATATATTGTATGTTCCAGCTCTGTGTGGTTTCTGAGAAGACCAATCATTCACTGGTGGACTGTGCTCGGGATTATTTGTTTGGCGTCCAGGTGAGTATAGTAGCACTTTAGACATGTAAGTTGTGTCCTCTAAATTTTGTATATATTTTTGTTGTGTTAAACTTGGCACGAAATTGGAATAATTAAAGGATTGGAGTTCTTAAAAATCTGATGTATGTGAAAATCTCTGTTGTGAAAATTAAATTTTATCTGACAATTTTGATGGTTTTTAAAATAAATATTATGTTTTAATATTTATTATAGTTTTGGTAACAAACATTCTGTCATGGATTTCAAGGTATATTATGTAGAAATTATTCTTCTTGGATTTAAGAATATTCTGAGACAAATGATTTGTTCTGAAATAAATATATTTTCTACTGATTTTCTGTTCTGAAGTAAATAAAAGGATTTTCTGTAGTAAATATTTTGTCTGAAAGTGATTATATTTTGGTATAAATACTTTGTTATGTACTTTGGATATTTTGAATAAATATTTCAATATGTTTTCAGCAAAACATTTTGATATGAGACACCTAGTTACGAGGTAAGTAACCTTTGATATATCAATACTCTGTGAAGACCCTAGTTGCCGGGGGAAAGTGGTAGCCATGTATCCAGCCAAATACATGCTCTGTTCTGTCTAGTGGTGGATTCCACAATACTATTCTGTACATTCTGTTCTGGTCCCATTGAGTTTTGAACTACTATCTGAAAAATATTTTGAATTATACTTTTGAAATGTTTTGGAACTATTTCAGAAAGATATCTTGATTTTTTAATTCTGAAAATACTACGGTATTCAAGTCTGAAAAAAATAATTTGGAAATCATATTTGAAATAAACTGAGTATTTATCTCTGAAAATATTTGAGTATTGTTCTTTAGAATATCTTCGAAAGTGAATGTGAATTTTGAAAAAATATTTGAAAGGAAAACACTTTGGCTATTTTGGGATTTGAGAAAAATTAAATGTGTTATTTAATTTCTTCATTTGATAAATTTCGATAACTGTCTCTTGTCTGTTCCGTATGCAAAAAAAAAAGAGATTGCAAAGTGGATTTTGAACTAAGTTATTTATATACGAGTGTGTGTGTGTGTATATATATATATATATATAATATTACTTGGATATATACGTACATGTGTTAGTTTTCGAAAACGTTTTCAAAACCCTTTTGAGGAGCTTGTGTCGCTCTATTGTGTTATCCGCTCATTAGGAAATTTTACCCCTTTTATTTTTCTTGTCTTTGTTTTACTTCACTTTTCAAGTAATCTTGATAGCGATCGTTTGATTCTTCTGTTCTTAGTGAGTGCCTTATTGTTCGGGCCGGGTTTCTGTTATGTTAGTTGTTCCGCACCGAGTAGTGGGTTATGAGCTTGTATTGTTAAATGATGTTTAACATATTTTATTTGAACCATTATTTAATATTTTGATTTTATAATTATATTTTTTGATAATATTCAGGATTATTATTTTCAAAAAACTTATCATTGTTAAACTGTTTTAATATGGTAAATAAACAGACTAATAATATGAATCTAGGGTAGTTTTTGTTCTCCGAGACTTGCGCGAGATGGACCGGGCTTCCATAGATGGGTCGCCTAGTACGCCGATCGCAGCCCGATCTTGGGTCGTGACAATGATTATCTAGGCTTGGAGACACCTCTTTCAACTCCGAAAGGATTTCATACACATTTATGAATATTCTTTGGGTGATGGAAGGGAGTTCTCCTTCTGGTTTGATCCTTGGTTTCATGGAAATTCTGTTTGCAATCGTTTCCCTTTACTGAGCATCACAGATTCTGACATACAAAAGGATGCTAAAGTTGTGGATGTTAGGAGACATAATTGTTGGTTTTTGCCCGACCTTTTGAATGACGAGACTGCTGATGCATGGCGTGAAATTTCTTTGACAAATTTTAACGCAAACAGTTCTGACAAATTTCCTGGAGACATACTCCTCACGGTCAGTATTCTTTTAAATCTACTTGAAACTTATTGAGACATAAAATCCAACTGTTCTGTGGCACAAATTTGTGTGGGGTTCTGATTACGTGCCTAAATTCAGTTTTATTACCTGGCTTGCTTTGCATAACAGATTGGCAACAAAGACACGGTTGTTACATTGTGGAATGGTTTCAGATGATACTTGTATTCTTTGTTCGAATGCTCCTGAAACTATTGATCATCTATTTTTTGAGTGGCCTTTTACATACTCTGTTTGGAGAAGCATGTTGAATTATTGCAGGATCCAACGTGCCATTTATTCTTGGAGGCGGGAAATTAGTTGGTTCTCCCGTAAAGCTAAAGGCAAATCGAGGACCAGTAGAAAAAGACTAGTCATGTTCACAGCTATAATCTACTGGACATGGAGGGTACGGAATGAAGCTGTCTTTGTGCAACCATCCGTTTCCAGTTTGGAGCAAAAAATTAGGGGAAGTTTATTTGTGAAGTTTTTTTATTAGTGATACTTAACTGTTGTTTGTTGTTTTGGTAGTTTGGTATTGATTGATGTATAGTTTGAGTTTTGTGCTATTGGTAGTTTTCTTTTAAGTGGTGCTTCTATCTCTCTTTTCAGATTGAATCTTTGATTTTTTACAAAAAAAAAGTTTTTTATTGGACAAATCTCTAATGATAGAAAACGCCCCATAATTGGAAGTCTCAATGATTTATTCATCGCCTTAATGTAGGGTGGGTGTGGCCGGATCCATCCTCTTAAAATTGGCTTGCAGACTTACGAACAGATTCACAGATCGAAATTATTTATTTTCATTTTTTAAAAATTAATTAAGCCGATATAAATATTAAATAATTTTATATTGGTGAATGTTTTTTAAAATTTAAATGTATTAACTTATACAATTGTTAGTGATTTATTATATAAAATTATAAAAAAATTTCAAAAAATATATATTTTAGTTTTTGGTCAGTTGGGTCAGTCCACACAAAAATGAATTTTTAGCCGTGTCTAATAGCATGTGCGACAAGCTCTTTATTATGGCTAATTTGCCAAAATTGAGAGCTAAATTTCAAAATCTTCCATCCAACAAACTCCTTGAATCACTCCTTAATTGTTTTTCAAGGATCCATAATGTCTCTCCTCATACTTGAGGAGGAAATGTGCCTCCTCAATCATTCTTTTTGTAGTACTTATTTACTAGTTTTTAATTAATATGTAGGGACATGTACATTTTTCT
>CAODLS013078060.1:0-11529 GCA_948243855.1 Flueggea neowawraea | reverse complement strand
AATGTCACCAAACAAATTAAAGTCAAAACAAAAGAAAAACAATCATCCACACCAAAAAACTAAGCTATACAAAAATCCAAAAAACTTATAATCCTACCCAATTCAGAACCCATGTTCTTTTTGTTTCGTGTTTCTCCTCTTGACAAATATCTATATAAATCTTGTTCTGTTCTGCTGTATGTGCCTCATTCAAGCTTTTCCAAAAACCAAGCACAGCATAGGACAAAAATTAAAGGTGCTTTAACCTCCATAGCAGCATCCATCACCACTCCCTACAACAACAACAAGCTCGCTATCCGAAAATTGGATTTACTCGTACAGAAGGCATTGACACTTAACAGATTACTCTCAGCTTCAACTTGAATCTTCAGTACCCTTCTCTTGAGAGGCTAACTCGGTTGAACTTCTGGGATCATCCCTCTGATTGAGGATGTACATTAGAACTCTGGTTGGCAGCTGCATCTTCCAATGCTACCTTTCCAAAAGAAGTTGACAAAGCCGAGAATTGCGAACCGGTATCTGAGGGAAGCCGACCAGAACTAGGTATCCATTGGCTCCAATCATTAAGCCTCCTAATTTTTTCATCCTGCATTACATTTTAAAGTTAGAAGTTACAAAAGAACTAAATTCTGATAGAACATTATCGATAGTTCTATAAATTATAACATGATCTAAAATATGCATTTATAGGAAACTCTAAATTTCCCGAAAACAGATGATGAGATTCAAAAAATAAGAAGAAATTTGTCAAGTTCAGGCTTTGATATTTAAACAAACAAAAAGACGTACCTGCACTTCTACGACAATTGAAGACCTCAAGGAATCTAAAATCAATCCAATGTCACTCGTCATACTTTTAACCTGGAAAAACATAGGCATAAAGCAAACTTATCTGCAAACACTTCAATTGAATTGGCACAATACAACTATAAAGTTTTCTTAAACAATAAAAAAAAAAAGAAGAAGAAGAAATGCAGGACTTAATAATGCACAAAAATCGGAACTGCAAACATATATAATCAATCAAAACTGCATAGAACATATATAAAATAAAGAATATGCACCATTACAGGAATCAAATCTGCCAACAGTTATTAGCTAGAAGATATTTCCACACTTTCCTGTACATTATTTATTCTACAGTGTAAAGTGAGAGAGATTTTTTCTATAGAAAAGGCCTATACATACAACCAATATGCAGTAATTAGAATCCATAACTCCCATCTCTAATTTCAGCAGGCTTGAAACGGAAGCAATATAACACCACAAAAGAGCATTCAGACATAATACTAGTACAAAAACCAATACATAAAACACAGAGACAAGGCCAAATTTCTTGATCTATCCAACAGCAGGAGGAAGGAAAAAAAGAAGAAATAACACCTGACAAAAAAAAAAGATGCTATGCACACCATCCAAAATCTGTGAGAAATATAACTGTGAGTGAAAATATTAAATTCAGATTGACATGCAATGCTGTTAGACAAGTACCAAAAGATCCTAGCCAGTGAAAACTCACACCATCTGCTGCATTCTGAATTTCCAACTCCAAGGAAGTTCACAAACTTCACCCACTTATAAGGAGGAAAAGTTGAGGAAATGAGGTATATCTAAGAACTGCATGTTAAGGTACTTCACCATTTGAATAAAATACTTCAAGTTTAAACTAATTCGATTTTCTACCAATAACACCATGAACTCAAGGCACTTTGGGTATCTCCTAAGAGTAAATAAGAATTCAGCTTTTATCTTCCCAGCTCAATCAGACCATCACCAGTTCATTATCAATTTTAGTAAAAGAATTATTGAAATGCAAAAAAAAATTACATCTTCATAATTAGTATCAAACTATCCAATTAAGCACAGCTTAGAAACCCGCCCCACATGAAATTCACTACAAATATCACATATACCAAAGCAACCTATGATCAATTAATAAAAAGCATTAATAGATCATCTAATTGATAAAAAGAATATTATAGATGATATTATAGATCATCAAATTAAGAGATACATTAATCAGCTTACGAAACAAAGATCAAAAGCCTCATTCATAGATGCAACTTACTCGATTAAAACCACCGATTAGATTAACTGGAACCCAGCCCTCCTCATCCATATTTGACTTCAAATAATCATCTTTAATTAAATTAGCATCACTGAACCAAAGAAACAAAAGTTAAAATAGGTACTTAAATAAGCCAGCAAGAACGTAAAATTATGACAAATGACCAAAAGAGAATTATCAGTACCTGAAATAATATTCTATCTGACGCATTAAGATAGCAGGCAAAGAAGTTTTAGCAAAAGGCATGACAAGAGGAGGTGGTGGCGGTGGTGGTGGAGGCATGAACGGCACACCCCCATAGGGGTCCAAAGGCAATGGAACATATACAAAATCTGAAGAGAATAGAAGCATTAGTTACAAAACCAAATGGCTATTAAGAACTGACTTGATGGGGGAGGCTACCATGATAACCCACTGAATTTGGATAGGGCCTGACAGGCTGGGAAGGAACAAATGCAACACCATTAGGCGATGGAGCTCGGAATCCCCTCGGAGAAGCTCTCTGAGGCTGCATGTTACCATCTCTAGCAGTTCCATGATGTCCACGGTCCTGATCACACCTGCCTCCGTAATTGTTATGGTTGGAACCATCACCACGAGATAGAAGGTTGCCTTTCCTAGAGGTATGTCGATGATCGTTAAACACCTGAGGTTGTGGTGAAAATCCCCCAGGTAGTCTTGGTTCCCAATTGTTGGCCCTGTATGTGGGATCTCTAGGAGAGTGATTCGGCATTACAGTTACCAAATTACCATAACCATTGGGAACTATTGGAAAGGGAAACGGTGGTGGAGGTGGTGGCGGAGGGGGTGGATGACTAAAGCCGTTTTGTGTATGCCAACCTCCAGAGCCACCACCACTATTACCACCACGCTTCATGGATCTTTGTCGAGCAGGCAGGTTATGATTAGATTTTGCATTGCCAGAAGATTGCTTCTGAGGCGCATGTGGAATCACAGGTCCCTAACACAACAAAATAATTTCAAATCTGCACTACAAATTTCTCTATTTGAATATCAATAAGTGAAAGCTGGAAAATGCAATCAGTTTGTGGTAGATAAATTAGGCAATCCTTCATAAATATAAACAAAAACAAATATAATCAACAATAACCTTAAAAAAAAGCCAAGTGTCACAAACCTGAGAATTGGAAGTTCGTTCGTCGGAGACAATCTTAGAAGAAGAATCGGGCGGCGGTGATGATTTTGGAGAAGGTTTAGTGGACTCAGATAAGGCAGGCCATGACATAGTCAAAGGACTAACCGATTCACTAACACCATTAGGCGATGGCTTGCTCCAAGCCGCCTTCTTTGGCCTGGCCGCATTCCCTTGATTACCCTCGGAACTCTCGGCCGCCATAGAGCTGTCAATAGGTTGGGCCGACAAGCAATCGGTCACAAGAGGTAGCTCCGGCGAAGAAGACGATGGGCGTGACGGTGGAGAATGAGGCGGAACCGCAGGAAGTGACTCATGGTCGGCGCCGCCGCCGCCTCCTGGCACAACCTGAGCCCAGGGAGACGGTAAGTTTTTAGTCTTATGAGGACTGTTAATTGCTTCGCCGGAAGAAGAAGTGTGGTGGTGCTGGGATGAATCGGCTATCATAGGCATGGAATTAGGGTTTCAGGAACAAAATCAGTGAGGTATTAGATGATGTCAAATAAAAATCATTAAAAAAAGAGTTAATTAAGAAGTAAATTAATTAGTAATAGCATAAGAAACGCATAAAATAATAATAAAGAACAAGAAGTTAGAGATTTTGTTTGTAAAATAAAAGAAATGTGTTGTAAGAGTGGAGAAAGATGAAGAAAAGAAAGCGGCCGAAATCTGAAACCAAACACGCCCTCACTCTCTCTCTCTCTCTCAGTAGAAGGGTGGGTTTTATTTTGTTGGCCTCTTTGGCAGAGTTGTATCAGAAGACGAACAGAAAGTTTGATGAAACTGAAATTACTGCATGTCACCCCTAGCTCCTACCCTCTTGTTTTTCTTTAATATTTTAAACTTTTAAATAAATAAATGAGTCCAATGAAAATATTTTAGGCCCATTTTCTGGCCCAATATAACAAAAGCTTATGAAAGCCTGACTCGTAAGTCCTTGAGCTGGTCCTCGTGTTGGATCAGAGCATATCCATAATCATTGATGGGCTAATCAAGCATTAGGCCGCTCATCCGACATAGGTTTAAAAACTAGTTAATTATGTCACATGTGATTATAAATATTTTGATTTTGATAAATAAAAATATTAATTTTTTAATTGTTAAAATACCAATATTTTTAACGTTCAATTGTTCAAATGACATACTTTTAATCTTTAGTTAAAAAATATCATATTTGATTAAATAAAAAATAAAATTTTCTCTCATTTGGTCATTTTTTCTCTCTCCTCTTTCCTCACACTCTTCTTTCTCTCTCATCCTCTCTGTCGTTGCCTCACCTATTCTGTTTGTCTCTCCCTCTCTCAGTTTTCTCTTCTCTTTTGTCCTCTCTTTCTCTCTCAGCTTTGTGTCTTCTTCCCTTCATCTCTTATTTCATTACCGTCCTTCGATCTCTTCTTTTCTCCTTGGTCAGGTTTGGTTGGATGTCTCTTACCGAACATCTCGCTTCAAAGCTCTGTTTGTTGTCTCCCGAGGGATGGTGGAGTGCGATGTGACGACGGTGGTGGAGTCCACCTTGATGTAAGCGGTGACTAAGGTGAAAAAAACCTTAGCTGCTCTTTTTTTTTAATTTTTTTAAAATTACTTAAATATACTTGGTTTTAAAAAAAATAAAAAAAAAATTATTTATTATTTAATGTGAAAAAAATACTTGAAATTTTTTTGTTTGTTTAGCTTATTTTGCTGATTTTAATTAATTTTTGTTGAAATTAATTTTTTGTAGGGGTAAATTTTTTGAATTATTTTGATTTTATGTAGGGACGGATGCATTTGGATACTTGCGAATGCATTCAGATATATTTGGAGACTAAAAAATTATATAAAAATTGAATTTCGGATACATTTGGATACTATAAAAAAATTATATAAAAAATTTAGATTTGGATACATTTTGGAGAGTGTAAAAAAATTGTAAAAATTATATTAAAAATTGAAATTTTGAGACATTTAATTTTAAAAATAGTATATCAAAAAAAAAATTAAATCAAATTTTATATAAAAAAAATTGTGATTTGGAGACATCTGAATATATATGGATTCACCTGGATACATTTTGAGATCACCGGATACATTCTGAAAGATCAGATGCTTTCTCCTTTAGAATTTATCTTTTTTGCGAAAAAATAATTTCTCGCGAAGATGGCATTTGTCAAATTTAGTTTGTCTTATCTGGCTTTTTTTATGTTTGAAAATTTATGTAGCATTTATCAAAATCTAAATTTTAATTTAGTATAAATGTTAAATTTTCCCTTTAAAAACATGCTAATTACATTTTTCAGTCCAAAAAGAAACAAATTTAAAATTATAACTGAACAGGAATTCAAATTTATAACTGATGATCACATGGGACAATAAGATATTTTTGTTACAAATAAGAATAGTTCAAAAGTCATTGGTATATCTGTTTCCCTATTTTTTCTGTCAAGGGAAGAACAATGTTGCCCTTTTCTCTGATCGTGAGTGTGCCAGGGAATTTTTTATTTTCCCAAACCAAAATCACTCAATCTAACCTCACCTCAGACGTTTGTAAACAAGGAAGGGACTTAACTTGTCAATGGTTTTTTGCTCCTTGCACAACAATTCACAAAACATAATAAAGGTGATTTTATTAATGAAGAAAATAGTACAATATAGAACTTGAAAACAAAAAGAACGAAGGAAGAAAGCTAAAAGAGGACTGAAAATTAAAGGAACAAAATGATAAAACACCACTGGGGTGTGTAATGTAATGGAAGGGTGTGTGTGTCTAATCTGTGCCAAATGACATATTTATAGTTGCTCCATCCAGAAAAGTTTGTTGCTCCAGTAGGGAAAAATGAAAGTTTAGTATTAATGGAACTTCTCTTACTGTAAACCTGGTGGAAGACTCTCAGTGGCTAAAAATCCAACTCTGTATGCTTCTTCTACTGGATCACTTCCACAGCTTGTGCGGACTATCATCCTCGAGAAATCTACTCCACTTCTTATGGCAACTTGAAGTAATTTGCAACTCGGTAGAGCTCTATCACTCTTGACGGGAATTAATCTCTCACACCTGGACAAATTGGGCCTATTACCACTAGTTGTAATTCTTGCTCATTGTCAACGGCTCATTACCAATGGGCATCACCAGTGGCTCATTACCAATGGCCCTAACAGAACTTAAATATCTTCCTCTAGGCCTGGACTCATTCCACTGGTTTCTTTAACGCTTGGGCTTGATTCCCAGCTCATGGGCTCGATTCGGGGCTAAATGTCTCAACTCGGTCCACTGAGCCTGAGCAAATATTTTAGTATAAACAATTGTCCCCTGTATTTATGGTTTGGAAAAAACCACGAACACGGATAAAATGATCTTCTTGCAATTCCTTCTGGCTTCCCTGGAAAAAATTGATAGTTCCTTGCAAAAGTGTTCCTGCAGTGTTCTTGTCTCACTTGAAAATACTTTCTGCAATTTTCTTGAACTTTTGAAGTTAATTCCCTCCTGGAAAATTGTGAGTCCTACTGCAAACTTTCCCTGCAACAATGTGTCTATGCAAAATTGTTTCCCTGCAACATACTAAACTATTGCAGAATGAAATCTGTGAAAGATTATGGTGGCCCTGCAATGCCAACCATTTGGATTTTTTTTTAAATCCATTCACTAGCTGCATATGCCGTTTTGGAAAAATATTTTGTAGTGGCCATCTGTAAATTTTTAGTTAAAGAAGCCAACCACTTTTTTTTTTTTAAAAAAGGACTCCCGCTCAATCTGCCACACTCGCTTAAATCATCCACATTTTGAACCAAGCCACAAAACCATCATGAAAACTAGAACCCACTCTCAAGAATCAAGTGATCCAATCTAAAACCCAAACCAAAAACCCAACAGACCTCCAAGCCAGGTCACCATATTCTTCTTAAGCCAATTGACCCAAACCAATCATTAAAAACCCAGTGTTATACCAACCAAGCTCACAAAAACCCAAAACCAAACCAAGCCACCCAGACTACTGAACCAAACCAAGCCTCTAACCAGCCATTTATACCAAAACCAAACCATTCCTTCTTTAATTCAAAATGGCAAACAAAGGGAAAACCACAGACCTCTCCTCTTATGCCTCTGTTCCTCTCCGACCGTTGACATCAACACTACCAAGCCTCTCCGCCGTTCCACTTCATCCCCTGTGAACAGGGAGCTCCGTCGTCGCCTCCTGTCGCTGGGAGAAGACTCGTCACTGCTGCTGGGAGGTAGTTACACTCCAGTCCGTGTTGATCCTGCTAAAATTGGAAGAAGAGCGTTGAGCAGCCATTTCCGTCGCCGAGAAATTGGGTTAGAGCGCCGCCGACGGCAAGGAAAGCTTTGCCAATCCCAGCCTCTACTCCGTCCCGTCTCTTTGCTGAAAAAGAAAGCACCGTCGCTGGCTCGTTCACACTTTGGAGAGGAATGCACCGCCGAGGGAAGCCGTTGCAAGCCAGAGAAAGGGAAGCCGTCGTCCACCTTTCTTGTCACGTCGGGCCTCCAGGGAGAGAGATCTCCGTCTCGTCACGCCGCTGGGAATAAATTCCCTCCTTCTTTCAGTGTTGCCGTCGTCGAACTCCAAAGCCCAGATCTGTCCGCCGCCATTTTGTCGTTTTCCAAGCCAGAGGAGAGACTCGTCGGTGCCGCTGGAGGAAGCTCCGTCGATCTAAGAAGTGAACAACGTTATTTGTCGTCGGCCTAAGCCGCCGTCTCTGTTGATCTTCAAGTCTGAACCCGTGTCCTCCTTGTTGCTTCCAGTTTCTTTTTTTTTTTTGTTTCGACAATCTCTGATGGAGTTTCAACCGATCAAATTTATATTAACCTGCTCGGAATAATAAAATGAGTAAAGTAGTAAGCAGAGTTGATCAACAGAGAACGGTGAGAATTCGTTTAAATGCCGAAATAAAAAAATAAAATAAAATTGGTGAAAATGTTAATGAAGTCGAGACTGAAAAGTAACAGAAATAGGATTTGCAATGACAAGAATACTAAAATCGCAGTAGTGAAAGTGATAGAAATCCAATAATAATAAAAACCTAGTTAAGACAATTCTTCGTTCAATCCAATTTGTTGAAAATAGACACGAAATGTCAATATAAAGTATGCAAATAGACAAAGTTATAGCTAACGGTGACACTCAATTAACTAATACCTTCTTACATGTTTGATAGCCCCGGAACATACTGCAGACTATTTTTTTAACCACTAAACAACCATCGGGACGCCTAACAAGGTTTAATCTATGACAGCAGTACGAATTAAAGGGACCTCTATTTTAGTCAATGAAACCGAAAACGTCGTGATTTATTTAAGCCAAATTGTTTAGTCACATAACGTGAATAATGTTCAGCAACATTCATCTAACTTATTTGTTACCTATATTAGGATTAATGTGACGCACTATCAATCCTAAATAATAATATACTATTTCAATCAATCAATTAACGGACCCTTGTCAATTAATCAATCAAAATAATAATAAAAGAACAGAAATTCAGAAACTGAATAAATACTTCAAATACTTTATAACAATTATAATAAAAGTCTCACAACCTCAATGGATTGAACTTCAAAATACATTAACTAAAGAGAGTTTTAATTACAGATGCTTAAAGGAAAAACACAACAAAATTTCAGAGAGAATTTGGCGACTCTTTCTTGTTTTTGCATGAAAAAAAAAAGAATGGAAGAAAGTCCAAGAGAGAGAAACTAGCTTAGACATGTCTCCTAATTAGAAAAACCTAGTTTCTCTTTAAAAATAGCTAAAGTAATAAAAATAAAGCTAATTGTTTTTAATCTAATAACAAAACTGAGTAGTAGCCTTCAAAATATGTCCAAAACATGGCCCATTAGTATGGCACACGACCTAATGCACAGCGATCAAACTTGGTCAACATGTCAATTTTGGCGTGGTCACGCAGAAATGCAATTTTTTGCCTGAAATGCACAGACACGGCTTCAATCCTTCATGTTTCACCAATATTCCACCTAAAACATCAAAGAAGCATAAAAACATAAAAACACACGAATAATGACAATTTATAATGTAAAAAAAAAACCTAAAATACAATGTAAAGTATGTCTAAAATGCAACCTATCAATCTCAGTCAATTTGATTACTAAACACTGCTGCTTTGAAGCCACAAGTATGCTTTTGCCTTGATTTTGAGTCTAACAAAGTGTTACAGTGAATAATTTTGCTTTAGAGACTGAAAAATAATTCTGTCAGATTGCTTGTTGTGGAATGGCCCTACTGTTATTGAATGGGCATGTAATTGTTGAATTATTGTTGTTGATTCTACCTTTTGTAGAGGTTTAAGTCAAAATGTAGTAGAAATGTTGTTGAAATTTTAGTAGAATTTGATACTGATAAAAGCCTAGCATGTATCTTGACTTTCCCTCTGTCTGTACTTCATTTTACAGCTCAAATGAGTTGTCATCACATTGGAGGAGCTTGGCAAATTTTTACAATTCAATCACATGAAGCGAAAGTTTGTTAACTCAATATCATAAGAAGCACCAGTAACTAGTTCTCCAAATTAGTTGTAAGGCTAATCCTATTGTGCCACTGCCTGGAAATGATAGAGACTCAGTCCGAGGAATGGCCTAAAGGCCAATCTGCAGTTGCCACTTTGATTTGCTATGAAATGGCCAATTCTCCACATTGCTTGTTTGTTGATTTTGATTCATCGCTTGTCCCAATAGCCATAAGACCTACTAGAATTATTAGCATTTATTAAATTTCTACTAAATCACTTCTCTTTAGTGCAGGTTCTTCAAATCTTGAAGTTGGAAGAGGAGTAGCCTATGTTTTTTTGTCTTTCCTCCTAGATGGAATCACATAATTGGTTATCACAATTTCTCTTAGTGGAGAAATGGTAAAAGATTACTCTCCTCTTTGATATTTTTAAATGTTTGATCCACTGAGCAGTTTCTATCTTGATAGGAGTGAAGAAGCCTGATTTTCCCAATGATTGATTCTCTAGAACTTAAAAATGTTGTTGCTCCGGCGGTGGAAATTTCCTCAAGCCCTCCCCAAATAAAACTGAAAGTTCCCACTGGGCAATCTAAGGCTCTCACTCCCTTCAAAACCAAGAAAACCTATCCCTCCATCAAGACATTTTGCTAGGCTTCCTCCTAGTATCGACTTTTACATACCAATCCTCCTAGGACCTAGAAACACTTTCCCTTTCAGATGAGGATGATTCTAGCAGCGAGAAAGCCAGTGGCAACAACAGTGAGCAAGACCCAGTGGAAAAGATGAAGACCCATTGCTAAAAGGTGGAACCAATGGCAAAGATAACAGTATCCCTTCAGCTGGTCTCGCAGTTACAGTCTATCACCAAATATTTGAAAGATTCAAGCTTGAATCTAGAAAGACCTTTCAACCTATGGAAGGAGAACTTTGATTTTTACATTTTTGTGGTTTGTCTCCTATACACAAACTAGTCCTTGAAAATTCCAACTGTAATGACAATGGGTTTCTTTGAAATAAATCAAAAATGGCCTGAGGCCTATTTCTCTCTATTTGCACTCTGTCTCTTTTATTCTTCGCTTTGTGGTGTGATTTGTAGGATGACTAAAAAGCCAATCCCACATGTTGAATTTGTTTTTCCTTATGGCCACAAATGCCTGCAATGAACAAATATTAACAAGTAATGAATCTCCTGTTAGCTTCAGGTCCTTCTCACTGAGAGAAGCATATCGCAGTGGCTATGAGGCCTAATACGTTTATTTATTTATTTTTTAGTTTTTATATATATATTTTTTGTCTCAGGATTTATTCAGAGGGTTTATTCCTAAGTTTGCTTACCATTTTTAAAGGTGTGGCAACTCCACCTTCTTACTATAGTTGTTAACTAGGATCAATCACCAGCTTCTTTTGTTCACTTTGTAACAAGAGTTTGTATCTGATGGCTCCCTAAAAAATTTCCTACGCCAGTCGATTCTCTGGATTACTCGGATGATTGTAGCCACAACTTTCGCAACAAATGAAAATTGAACATTGATTATGACTTTTGGTAGGATGTGGACTCCCAATGGGTCATCTCTAGTGAATAGGAAAGTGCCATCCCCCTTTCCTTTAAGCCTTCTCTCATTGGTCTTTGAAGATCCTGCAAGAACAAAAAACCAAACCCAACCAAAATATATTTCCACAAATGAAATTACATACTCTTTTTGTTAGGTGGTTCTTCAAAAAATGCTATCTATTGAGGTTTTGTAGGCTTGGGACCCAAGTCCTCCACCTCCACTGGCATGAGTTCCACTGGCTCTAACATTTGTTCCATCGGCTCCAACCTGAGTTCCACTGGCTCCATTAGCTTGAATTCC
>CAODLS013078033.1:0-18961 GCA_948243855.1 Flueggea neowawraea | reverse complement strand
TTTCTTTCTCCTCTATATTGCTTTTCAGCTTACTGATCTCCTCATCCTTCAAAGCAAACTCTTCCAGAGATGGCTTTTCTGCCTCCAAATTTGCTGCTGGTTCGGCTGTTATTTCTATTTCGTTGTTCTCTTTTTCAGCCTCAACAGTCAAATTTCGAGATTCAACCTCCATATCAACCTTTTTTTCCACAGGAACTTCAAAAACATCTGTTTCCTCCAAGTTTTCATCAGGCACTTCATCTGCAGTGTTGCTAGTTTCATTTTTGGATACTTCAATGTCCTTAATTGCAATTTTCTCCTCAACTTGCTTTGATTGCAATACAACTGGTTTCTTCTTTTTCTTCTCTAATTCTTGCTGAGCTTCTTTTTTTGCAGCTTCAGCCAATGTTAGTTGCTCTTTCAGATTCCTTAACTCTTCTTGTGCTTGCCCAAGCTGAGATTCCAAATCTGCAATGCGGGTGCCAAGTTTCTTTTGATTCAGAGAATCAGCTGGCGCACCTCTTGCGGAGTGACGGTCTCCTAACTTGGGACTATTTCTGTCAGTAATTGGCCGATGATGCAGCGGGTCTGAATCTGAGCTAGATGTTCTAAGAGGATGTGAACCTCGTGGAGATGGCCGTTGAGGCATTTCTGTTCCCCTGTTTATTGTGAAATAAAGTTAATGTCCATTAAACATTCTTAGATCAAAGAAAAACGACGGAAGGAATCAAATTTATGGCTACTTACAAGAATGCATTATGCTAAATCGAGCTACATAGAAACTAACAAACAATGCAGATGTATAATGTAATTTGAGTTATCAGGTTCCGATAAGTTAAAAAATGCAACATGAACAATTCTTAATTAAAACCCAAAATGGTAAACAAGATTTACATGAATGATTGAAGGAACAAGTATTAAGTATGACATGAAGGGGTCATAATTTATCTTCTAAAGATGACAGTACAGTACCAGCTCTCTTAACTAAAAAAGAAGCAATGGATTTGCATATTTGGTCAATGATATGAATGACAAAGGGAAAACCAAACTCTGTACAAGCCTTAAGTGTCAACTGCTATTAGCTAGATATACACACTAAGGTCAAAATTCCTATTTCCTCAGAAGTAACATCTTAGTGCTTAATAAACATGATCATCTTCTCGACCAAAAAAAAAAAACATGACCATTTTAGTTTCTAGAGTGGATTTTGGACCTAAAAGCTCAACAAAAAAGCCATCTTTTTTTGTTATGCTACCTTTATCCAATAAAAAATGAGTAGCTACTAATGTCTCAACGAGACGGGAAATAATTTTGAGTAAAATGAACATGTCAAATCACCAACTCCATCTTATCAAAAAAAAAATCACCAACTCCAAACAACAGAATTCAGAGGCAATACAGTAGAGCATGCCATCCCATACAAATTGATATATGCTTGATAGATTGGTGTTTAACCTTGATCTCGGCATTTGATCAACTCAAGGAAATGGTTGAACTTCTTCAAGGACAGTAAGAAAATTTTTACTCTGCAGAAAAATGTAAAAAATGAGAACAAAGAGGTTAGCATTTTATTCATGCATAATCAGGATTCAAGGTATAACAGGCATGTAATAATCAATTATAAAATTTCAGGTAGCCAAAAGTCAAGACACATATTGGAAAACTTGTATCAAAACTGATTTCAGTTACGTGACGTATAAGCTTCAAAAACATCTATTAGACATAATATAGACTCTGATTCTACCACCGTAATTTAAGTTTATCTAAAGTTATGGTAAGCTTGTAGATATTAAACCACCGTAACTTTTCACAACTGATTATGATTGTTCATTTATTTTACATCCTATTCTGCACAGCTAATTACTCAATTACAAGATTAAGTCAGCATTTCTCTAAAAAACCATACAACTATTTATCAATTGAACAAACAATACATTTTAGCAACTTAGCAATTTAAATACCACGATGGAGTAAATATGCTCAATAATCAACTAACCTCAGTCAAACTCCCAACTAAAATAAACTGAGAAGTCTTCTGTAACGATATGTTACATCATATAAACAACTATGGATCATTAAAATTCACATCTGCAAAAAAAAAATCAGCTTTTAAACTTACCCTATGTGGATTCTTTTATTTTTCTACATTGAAAAAATAATACGAACATGGTTGATAGACATCTAGGCAACACCTGAGAGAGACAGGAGAAAATTGACTATTCATGTGGGTACACATGGTCTTCCATTTAGCCTTATAATTTGACTCCTAGCATTATTCAGATTCTATTATTAGACACCAGATATGCGGTAACCTGAAAGGCATATTCGATTTGACTTACAATTATGTTTTTTGAACAAAGAATAAATTTCATTGCTGGAACTGATTGTTACAAAGTGCCATGAAAGCAAGGTTACAAGCTTACAAAGCAAGAGTGTCTGCAATAGCACTAGCAGATTGAGCAACAAAAATTGAAATATTATTAGGAGAATCAACAAGCAACATCCTAATATTTAAACTAACACAGCAAGCCAAAAGCCGAGCCGAACAAGGTGACACCGGCGAACACCAACAGATGTTCAAATCAAGCCGTGATTTGCAGAACTCATAATGGACTTACAATTTTTCATCCTCACAGACAGAGCTACAGATAATTCATTTAAATCTTGATAAGAAATAAGATGGTCTTTGTACGAATGTTTTAGCCATCTGATTCAAAATTAGTAAACAACAATTATATGTGAATTTTTTAGATGAATTCCTCCTTTCTGATTGATAAAAGTCTTATGATGACACATTCGACCTTATGTGAGATCGAGTATTTAATAGTCAAAATATATGATCAGAAGGATCAACGGAAAAATAAAAATTTCATTACAGAATTTTCATGTGAAATATAAATTTTAATCTATACTACTTCTCCTCCAATTTTCAAAGAGTGGTCACCAACTTCGAGAACGGTTTTTTTCTTCAAACAATAATCTCTTCTCCAATTTTAATTGGTAATTTTTTTTTATTTTTGATATCTCAAATTATAAGCACTTTTCTATTCTAAATAGTAATTAAATTGTAAAGTTATGATACTATGCTTCTTTAATCTATTGTTGATACATTTCTTCAAAAAATAATTATACAGAAATAATTTTAAAATCGAAGGTTCAGTAAAATGAGAGAAACAAATATCTTGGCTACTTTTACATGGCCCTAGGCCTCTAGATTTCTCTGCCTTGCATGCTTTATTGGGCAGTACAAAACCATCAAGTCAACTATTTATGTTCCAATTAACCATCTCTTCAATCTCAATAAAAGGCTTGCTAAGGGTAGAAAAGCCATTTCCACTAGTCACTGTCACAGTAGTTCTTTACTGAAAAAAGTACAGCAAAAGCTGTGGATGTCAATGAGAGTGGGAAAAATTGCAGGAATGCTTCAGACCATTTCTAGAAAAAGAGAAATCCACTGATCAATTCTTTATAATAGAAATTCATTATTTAAGTAAAAAAATGAAGAAAAATAATTTTTAATTGACTTCATATATAATTTATTTTTATTTTAAATTTTTTAAATAATTAATTTATTTTTTAAATTTATCAAAATCTTTTCAATTATTTTTTTAATATATTTAAATTTTAAAATTCTTCAATTTATTTTTAAATTATTACTATTAAATTTAAAAGATTAAAAAAATAATCTCTTACTAAATTCGTAATAAATTAAAAAAATAATAATAAATTATCTAATTTAATTAAATTTAAAAAACAATTAAGATAATTTAAATAAAATAAAAAAAATAATTGAGATAATTTAAATAAATTTAAAAATAAATTAATCGATAAAAAAAAATTTAAGATGACAATAAAGAAAATCGTGTAAATTTGGGATAAGTTATGTATTAATCCTTTCTAATTCTATTAATCAAAATGATTATCATCGCATAGAAGAACAGATAAGAAATCATAGATCTAATTGCTTTTCTTCTGCTTCTTCTATTTTTTATTTGTTGGAGCATGTTTACCAGTTCGACCTCACTATGAAACAATAGTTCTCAACGGAAAACGGCAGGGACTGAATCAGTCCCCAAAAATGCGGCACTTTAACAGTCCACATTTGCAAGACCTTAGCGAAAGAAGCTAAACAAGAAGATCAAAACATGGTTTACTGAAGCAGAAAATGGAACATAAAACTTACCTTTGAATCTGAATGCAGAACTGAGAATGAGGAAACCAGGTGTCTAGCCTTGAATTGGTTGTGGATAGTGAAACAAAATCGCCATTATTTCTCTGATGATCCTATAGAGTGAATCCAGTCTAGTAAGCCATTTAACTCTCCCGCGACCGACACTGCCACACACTATACAATGACACAGAAAGGGAGGGGAGAGAGAGAGAGATTTGAAAGTTTGAATTAAAGCTGGGAACAGCGAAGTGGGAAGTATCAATAACAGAAAATAAGAATCCGAACGAATATGACAAAAGGGTAATGTTGAAGAATCTTATAATAAATGCAGCTTGTTAGAGCAAATGCACCACTACTGTTTAAGATAATGCTTAAAATATAATATTTTATTTTATTATTTATTTAAAATTTAATTTTACTTTTATTTTAAATTCAAATCTCTTTTTAATATTTTATTAATGAATTAATAAAATATTTATTTTTTAATATTTTTTTTTAATATACAAATTTAAAAAAATTAATAAATATATAAAAATAAAATAATATATTTAACTCAATAAATATAAAAAGACTGTTAAACATATTTTGAGTATGACCAATAAATTTTTTATTATGATTTTTTTATAATATTATATTTAATTTAATTTTTTATTATTATTTATCTTAAAATTTAAAATTAATTTATTTTTTATTTTATTTTTAAATTTAGTATAAAATATTAATTAACAAAATTAAGAGTAAAATATTTTACAAGTGTCAAAATTAATTAAAATATAAAATAAATCATAAAATATTATTTTGAGAGCCACAATAAGAGCATGTTCAACACTACTTTATTACACTTGTATTTTTTACACCAAACCTTCTCATGGTGTGTCACTATTCACTGCATTATCTTGTTATGGTGCTTTTTTCTACATTATTTTTGAATTTTTCTTCTTAAATTTAATTTATTATTTTTGCAACTAAATTATTATAAATTGATCATAATAATTTTTTGTTTCTTGTTCATTTTAGTTTTATATATTATATTTTTATTTAAATTTTTATTTAATATTTTAAATAAAAATTTATTTATAATGTATTTTAAATGTAATTAGTGATATATATTTTAATAATTAAAAATTAAAATAATAAAATAAATATAATTTCTCAAACACTAATATCCAAACATTTAAATTTCATAATAGAAAAATTTAAAATCACATTGATACGATTTAAAACACACCGACTTAAAGTTCTAACAATACAACATAAAAGTAAAAACATACTAGCATAAAGATTAAACAATACAACATAAAGATAAGATTAACTAAAACAAGCATTTAATATTGTGAAAAATTATTTATGGAACCCGATCCTCCAAGATAATCAAAGTATTGACCAAAAATATCTGAAAGATTTTAAAATCATTTGCCTTGTTCTTCAAATCGTTGAGTATAAGATCCTTCTCCTTGTTGTTTTTGTTGAAGTCCTTGTTCTTGAGTTCTTTTTTGCATAATTCTAACTTGTTCACTATGAAAAAATTCACGTAAGTTTGGATGAAATATTGAACTTAGATATTTCAATAAAATTTTATTCTCTTCCTTGAATTCAGTAAATTGTAATTTCCACATTTGAACTTCTTCACTTTGTTGAAAATCCGAGTTACATTTCTTAAAGATTTCAACAAGCTCTTCATTTTGTTGAATTATTTTTGAAAGTCGTTCATCATTTTTCTTTTTCCTTTTGCTTTTTGCCCCAATAGGTCATTTGGTTGAAGTACCACCAATTTTGTCCTCATTTTTGTTAAGATCAAATGAAGACAAGCTAGGAGATGTTGATCTAGGGGATTCAACACTAAGAGAATCTAATTGAGATGAAACAATATTACCTCATTGTCTTTGAAACCGATATGTTGCATTGTTCGCCTTGTTACCGACAAATTTCTCAATGTCTTTAAGAATAGGTCATACATGATCAAATTTGAATCCTCGCTTGCAATGCGGGTCTTGTGCTAATAATAGTCTAGGTTGATTGACCTGTATTAGTAAAATATACCAAACTATAAATATATAATTTCAAGAATAACTAAGGTAGATACAATAACAATAACAACAATAACTTACAATATCTTCCTCTGAAGCACCACTTGGCTTCAAGTTTTCAATTTGTCTTATGCATCCCCTTAATTTAGAAATTGTGTTAAGGATAACTGACATTCGACTTTGCAAGGACCTTCTCGGTCGAGGTTGATTCTGAAACATTGGATCTAAGTGATAATCAGCATCAACTCTAGCCCAAAATTGATCTTTGGATTGGTTGATTCTTATGATTGGATTTTCAGAAATGTCAAGTTATACATGACATAAATGTATATCTTCTTTAATTGAGTATGATGAACTCGGGTTTGCAAAAAACAACAGCTGTATTTCAAATGTTTAATTATGACAACTATTTTTTTCCAAAAAAAAGGATGCATATGGCAAACTCGGGTTGTCGGATTTGAGAAAAACAATAGATGTATTTCGAATGTTGGCATATGGTTTACCTGCAAATGCTACTGATGAATATATTAAAATAGGAGAATCTACAGTTGTGGAAAGTTTGAAGAGATTTTGTCATGTCGTTGTTGATGTGTCGTGCCGTTGTCGCGGTTTTCCATGTATGTTGGGTAGTTTGGATTGTATGCATTGGAAGTGGAAAAATTGTGCCACTACATGGGCAGGACAATATGTTGGTCGTAGTGGAACCCAAACAATTATTTTAGAAGTTGTAGCTGATTATGATCTTTGGTTATGGCATGCATACTTCGATCTGCCAAGATCTATTAATGACATTAATGTGTTAGAGTCTGTTGGATAATGGGTAATCAACAATAAGTTCCTTATGTGTTTTGATGATAAACAAAATGTTTTGATGAAGAGGAAAATGTTTGGCTTGAAGTGGAACACGTTTGAAGGCTTAGAATTGTGAAACAAGGCTCTACAAAGCAACAACGTATGTTACAACAAAGTTGAAATACGTTATCTGGAAAACGTCGTGATCAACGTACGTTGGATAAAACCACAACGTACGTTATGGACAACAACGTACGTAGAGAATCTGCAAAGTATGTAGACGTGGCTTGTTCCAGACCAAGAATAACGTATGTAATACATGCACAATGTACGTAGCAAATAGTACAACATACGTAGATAATCTGCAACGTACATAGACATGGAGCTGAATGCAAACATAGGTTACTGGATCCTTAACAACATACATCATACATTCACAACATATGCAGTGAAGGATCATAACGTACGCAGAGGAAAGACAATGTACGTCATCTGGAAATGAAGCATGATCAACGTACGTCTTCAAATCCCAACGTACGTTAGCTGAGTCACAGAAAGCTGCGACTGCATTAAATGCACTCCAATGGCTAGTTTGTCACACCAACGGTCATATGGCATGAAATGCTATAAATACATCAAGAGAAGGGTAGAAACATGTTGAACAACATCAGAACTCATTGTTCCAAATTTCACATCAATTCCAACCTAGAAAAACAACCAATCAAACTAGAGATCAAAGTTCAAGCATCAAGCTCAAATATCCAACTCTATCATAGTGCTTCAATCTGTTGTAAACATATTTACATACACTTTGAGAGTGTGAGAAAGGTTTGTTGTGAGCCTAAGTAAAATAAAATTGTAGAGGTTTGGTTTGAGCCTAAATAAAACAACAATTGTAGAGGTTTGTTTTGAGCCTATAGAAAATAACAGTTTAGAGGTTTGTTGTAAACCTATAGAAAACAACATTGTGAGGCCTTAGAGGTGTTGAGCCGAAATCAACCTCGTGTATTGGCCTTGTTGGAATGAGCCGCAATCAATCATCGATAGTGAAAAGCCTAAGTGAGACTTAGGTAGTGGATGTAGGCACGGTTGGTCGAACCACTATAAATCCTTGTGTCGATTTCGTTCTCTCTTCTCAAATCGCTTCTGTTCATACAAAAGCTCATACCAACATTCTCTAACAAGTGGTATCAGAACGGGTCTCCAACAAAAAGGCTTAAAATCGTTGGAGCAAAGATTCACATCAACAAAATGGGTTTTGGTCCTTCTCCTCAAAATGTTCTCGGTTTTTCTCCTAACTCCCCTCCTTACTTTGATGGCTCAAATTTTACTTCATGGAAGAAGAAAATGACTATCTTTCTTCAAGCTTATAACATAAAGCTTTGGAAGGTGATTGTTCTTGGTCCAACTATTCCCAAGAATGAAGATGGTAATATCAAGGAGTATAAAGATTTCAAAGCTGAAGATTGGAAGTCTCTTAATCTAAACTCAACAGCTACTCGACTGCTATATTGTGCCTTGAGTTCCAAAGAGTTCAATCGAATTTCATCTTGTGAACATGCCAATGAGATTTGGGAAATGCTTCAGATCACTCATGAAGGCACAACTCAAGTCAAGGAAACCAAGGTTAATATGCTCCTACATGACTATGAGTTATTCTCCATGAAAGAAGATGAAAGCATTAACAACATGCTTGATCGCTTTGCGAAAATCACAAATGGTCTTGCTTCATTTGGAAGACCAATCTCTAATAACGATAAGGTGAAGAAGATCTTGAGGTCTTTGCCTCAAACATGGAACGCAATGGTCACCGCCATCATGAAATCCAAAGACTTAAATTCTTTGGAGTTTAGTGCTTTAATTGGGTCACTCATAAATTATGAGATTGTGCTCAAATCAAGAGATGGGAGACCAAAGCATGGGAAGGCATTGAAAGCTTCCATTCATTGCCGAAAAGGGGAGAGTGAAGGAGAGACAAACTCCGATGAAGAGGAGGATGAAGAGCTAAAATTCTACTCCAAAAGGATAACAACTTATGAAAAGTTGTTGAAAAATAAAAAGCATCAACAAAAAGAAATGGAGAGGTTGAAGGATCGGAATAAGAAAAAGAAAAGAAGAGGCTATAGTTCTTCTTCAAGTGATGATGGAGATCCAATGACAAATGTATGCCTTTCGGCATATTAGGTACTCCTAATTCTCATTTTTTTTATTTCATGCAATTTTTATTTCTAATTTGATTATTATTATTTGCATGAATTATTTGATTGTGTTGATTTGCATATGTGCATTTTTTGAAATAAATAGGGAGAGAGACTATTTTTTATATATGCAAAAATTGCTTTTGAAAGGGGAGTGAAAATGTCTAAAATTTGCTAAATTGCTTAATCTTTTTTATTAATGACAAAAAGGGGGAGAATGTTGAAAAGAGGTATAATTTTTTTTGGATATTCATTTGATTCATTTGCATAATACTAATCAAATGACAAGGATGAAATCCTTGATCAATTGTTGCCCTTGATGTAGCCATCAATCCTTCAAAGTTTTGTCATCATCAAAAAAGGGGGAGATTGTTGGATCATGGGTGATCAACAATAAGTTCCTTATGTGTTTTGATGATGAGCAAAAGGTTTTGATGAAGAGCAAAACGTTTGGCTTGAAGTGGAACACGTTGGAAGGCTTAGAATTATGAAACAAGGCTCTACAAAGCAACAACGTACGTTACAACAAAGTTGAAGTACATTATCTAGAAAACGTCGTAATCAACATACGTTGGATAAAACCACAACGTACGTTATGGACAACAACGTACATAAAGAATCTGAAAAGTACGTAAACGTGGCTCAGGCAGAAAACAGAAGCTACTGGATTGTTCCAAACCAAGAATAATGTACGTCATACATGCGTACGTAGCAAAGAGTACAACGTACGTAGATAATCTACTACGTACGTAGGCATGGAGCTGAATGCAAACATAGGTTATTGGATCCTTAACAACATACGCCATACATTCACAACGTACGCAGTGAATGATCATAATGTATGCAGAGAAAAGACAACATACGTCATCTGGAAATGAAGCATGATCAACGTACGTCTTCAAATGCCAATGTACGTTAGCTGAGTCACAGAAAGTTGCGACTGCATTAAATGCACTCTAACGGCTAGTTTGTCACCACCAACGGTCATATGGTATGAAAATACTATAAATACATCAAGAGAAGGGCAAAAACATGTTGAACAACATCATAACTCATTGTGTCAAATTCCATATCAATTCAAACCTAGAAAAACAACCAATCAAGCTAGAGCTCAAAGTTCAAGCATCAAGCTCAAATATCAAACTCTAGGATAGTGCTTCAATCTGTTGTAAATAGTTTTACATACACTTTGAGAGTGTGAGAAAGGTTTGTTGTGAGCCTAAGTAAAACAAAATTGTAGAGGTTTGTTGTGAGCATAAATAAAACAACAATTGTAGAGGTTTGTTGTGAGCCTATAGAAAACAACAGTTTAGAGGTTTGTTGTGAACCTATAGAAAACAACATTGTGAGGCCTTGGAGGTGTTGAGCCGAAATCAACCTCGTGTATTGGCCGTGTTGGATTGAGCTGCAATCAATCATCGATAATGAAAAGCCTAAGTGAGACTTGGGTAGTGGATGTAGGCAATGTTGGTCGAACCACTATAAATCATTGTGTCGATTTTACTCTCTCTTCTCAAATAGCTTCCGCTCATACAAAACCTCATACCGAAATTCTCCAACAGAGTCATCCCATGCTTTTGCAAAATCTTGCTCAAGGTATTGCCCCTATTGCTCATTATGTCATTCAAGGAAAAGAATATAGCATATGTTACTATTTAGTTGAGGGTATATACCCAAAATGGGCCACTCTCGTACAAAGTATTCATGATCCACATGGTCCAAAAATAAAATTATTTGCAATGAAACGAGAAGCGTGTAGAAAAGATGTTGAACGTGCATTTGGAGTACTCAAATCTCGATTTGCAATTGTTGCAGGGCCATCATGTTTTTGAAAAAAAAAATGTATTACACGATATAATGAGTACATGTATTATTATGTACAATATGATAATTGAAGATGAACGTGATATTAATGCAACAGTTGAATGGGGAGAAGTGCCAACTCCAGATGTTGAGCTGTTGGCAGATGAAAATACTCGATTTCAATAATTTCTTGCTCAGCATATACAAATCAAGAATAAAGAGGCTCACATTGAACTTCGAAATGCATTAATTGAACATCTATGGGAACGATTTAGTAATAGTGAGGATTAAGGTTGATTAATATGTATTTTTAATGTGTTTTATTATATATCAATTAGATGTAGTAGTTATTTATCAATATTGTAATGTGTTTTCTCATATTGAATGTAAAACTTCGGTAGTAGTTAATATTAATTGTAATCATATTATATTTTAATTGTGATATTTCATGAAATTGTAACATTATTTACAATGTCTAATTAATTAAATTTAAAAATTAAATTAATTTCTAAAAATCATTAATTTTAATTTTGACAACATTTAAAGTTCCAAAAATATTGTATAAACAATAATCAATATTTATAAATTTATTTAATTACATATTTAACATGTTAAAATTAGAAAAAGGAATGAGGGAACGTTCTATAAAATATTTTTGTAGTATAACATTTAGTGTAATGGGTGCGATATGAAATAATAGTTAATACTGAAACTACATTATTTTAGTGTAAAATTTGGTGTTAAACGTTGAAGATGGTCTTAATGCTAAATATATAAAATATTACTAAACCCAAGGGAAAAAATATATACTAACTAAACAGAAATATATACAAAAAATTGTTGATGTGGCATGCCTTATCTTTCTTTTAATTTTCATAATTTTTGAGAACTTTCAAATTTTTATTTCTAAGTTAAATTTAATTAACAAAATTAATTTCATTGTTATAATTTATATTCAAATTTTTATTTATAATTTTCAAATTTTTAATATAGCATGAGCGTGAAATCTATTAAGAGGCTAACTAGGCTCAACTCAAGTTTATGTCAATCACAGGAAGACTAAACCATGTATGGCAAAACCCACGGGTAGAGAGCACATCTTTTTTTTTTGGTCAATAGTAAACATCTTGTATTCATTAAGACATGTCTCTATCACAAAGTACAACAAGATGAAGAGGGGATTTAAACCCCAGTTAGCAAAACAACTATTAGCTAAATAAAATTTAGAGAACCAATCCGCCAACATATTAGCCAAGAGAGAAATACACTGAAATTCAAAAGAACCCATACTTTGAACAATGTTGAAGATGTTTGTAATAGTTGTATCAATCTCCCAAGGGACAGAATCATCCCGTCTTAAAAGAAAAGGAGCTAATGTTGTTGCATCATATTGAACAAAAATGCTGTTAAAGGCATGTAGTTTCGCAATCAAAAGAAATCCACCCAAAATGGCATTTGCCTCTGCTGCCATTGATGATCTGCATTTGAATCTCTCACATATGGACATCCCTTATTTTTCCATTCGAATTACGACAAATAATAGCACATTCAACCATTAAGGAAGTCGAATTCCAAGTCGCATCAACACTAATAGCGAAGGAGCTGAGAGGGGGTTTAGGCCATGAAAAGTGATTGTCAACCGCTGCCAGTGGAGACCGAACTGCCAAGGAGTGACAATAGACTTTTTCTTGAGTACCAAAAGTAGCCCTGTAGATAGTATTCAATGGATTAGGAGGAGAATGATTAAAGATACATTCGTTCCTACTCTTCCAAATAGACCAAGAAAGATGAGCAATAAGAATTATGCAATCCTCCAAAAAGCTATCAACTCCCGAGACAACATCTTCCCACCATCCTCTAAAAGATACATTGCTATTACGATCAAACCTGAGAGAGAGTGGGGATGCCCACCAAACTGCTTTGGCATGATCACACTGCAAAAGCATACGCGTTAAGCATTCTGGTTCTAATCCACAAACTAGACACAATGGAGAAGAGACACAGTTAATTCTATGTAATTTAGAAAAAGTAGGAAGACTATTCATCGAACACCTCCATAAAAAAAATAATCTTTGGTTGTACTCTCAATTTCCACAAGTGCTTCCAGTTACAATGTATTGCCGAAGATGGTCTAGTGTAAGGCTCTTTCAAATTCCATTGCCTCTCTAGAAGGATACTATATCCTGAGCTAGTCGTATACCTCCCATCCTTAGTAAAATGCCATAATAGACGATCCCCCACCTCGCACACACACTGCCTACTGACACTATCACCTGAATTATTTCAATTGCTTGCATTCAGATTCATTTAGCATAGTGTGAGGCAGAGTCATATTCCAACCAAATCCATCTTCTGTTATAAAATGTCTAACCACAAAATTGCTTCTACTAGGAGGTGTTTGTGATACTACTTTGAATTTAGGCATATCTGCAATCCAGGGGGTGTCCCATGCCAATACACTATTGTCTTTTACCATGTTCCACCGCAAACCCAAATTCAAGGCCTCTCTTCCTTTTAAAATACTTTTCCAAGCCCAGGAAAGGCTTGAACCACTAGTAGCTGACAATAAATCATTGTGAGGAAAATAGACCCCTTTAATAAACTTCACCCACATTTCATTAGAGGGCACATCCTTTTGAAAAACAAAAGATGAGATAGATATATTACATACACTTTTGATAAGTTAAGTTGATAAGATAAAGTACGTTCAAAATTGAACACATTTCATAATATTGTCAAAGACTCTTTATTCAACTCTATAAATAATACTACAATTCATCACTTGAGAAAGTACATTGTATTAATTAACTTAATAAAAGTATCAAGACTTTGCTAGGCCTAGATCACTAACTTCAATATCATAGTGATCCTTAGGACAAGAACACAAGTATAACTGGAGTGTTGTACGAGCACGATGCTAGGTGCCATGATGGGAACATTCCAGGTACAATAAGAGATCAATTTGTGAGGATGATAGATTATGATAGACTAGCAAAGAACATGTATCAGTAGTTGACTCATAAGTTTGGGCAGTCGACTAATGAGTCACATATCAATATATACCCCCTCGGACCCACTTCTGTTCATTCTCTTTTCCACTCTAAACACACCTTAAACCCATCCAAATCACTTTCCCATTGTTTACCCATCACTCCTAGGCATCTATTGAGGTAACATCGACTATCAATTCCTCTTATTTCATCATTTTCATTCTTTAAATTTCAAAATTCCCTTTTTGGCCGAAAATGCATGCTAGGCTCGAATCTTTTGATTCTCGTTGGAATGGATGTTAGAGGATGATAGATTATGGCTATAAGAACATATATTAAGCTTGTAATTTAAGGATTTGATGTAGTTCTTGAATGTGCTAGGGTTTAGTTTAGGTTTGAGCGATGTTTGCCAATTTTGTTGTTGTTTTGATGAAATCAATTATAAATGCTTGTTCCTGAGGTTGATTAGAGTCATTGTAGGTAATTAGGAATGATTTTTATCAGTTTAATCGATATTTGTACAAGTTTGGGTAATTTTCTGCCGAAAAGACAAGTTTTGATATTTTGCATGCTTTGATGATTAATTTGCAATTTTGAGAGTTTAAGGGCTTATTTGAGAATTCTTATTAATTGAAGGACTAATCTATACTTTTTGAAGGTTTGGGGACTAATTTGAAAATTTTCAAAAGTTTGAGACTAAAGTGTAATTTTGCAAAAGTTTGGGGACCAAATTGTAATTTTATGACATGTTCAAATTTTGGGGCTTGAGCGATAATTCTTAGATTGAAAAAGGTTTTTCATTGTTGAGCGAGGGTCTACATCTGCATTTGCACTATCATACATGTTTTTGTATTGCCCTAGTAATACCGTCATATCTCTACTTCTGCTTTGATAACTGTTTCAGCTTCATGTTCTAGTCAGCGAGATTAGCCAACCATAGGTGGTGTTTGACTGGACCATTCAACTTGGATATCCAGGTGAGTGAGATTGTAGCTTTAGACACATAGACTGTATCTTCTAAAACCCTATGTTTTTGTTGTGCTTCGACCTTTGCATGAAATCCGAAATAACTAATGGTTCGACAATAATAAAATCTGACCTACGTGAAAACTCTGCTATGAAAATCTTCTTTGAATGTTATTTGAAATTAGGAAATAATTTTCTTGTTTTGATATGAGTATATTTTATGGTATAAATATTTTGTTTAGTAATTAATATATTTTCTGTAATAAATATTTTTGTTTCGAAATAAATATATTTTCTGTTAATAATATTTCTAAAAATACTTATATTTTCTATGAATAATTACCTATTGCATGGTTGTTTGCTTATGTATGTCAAACCTCTTAAATTAGTTATTTTACTCTTATTTTATTTTATTATCATTAAATATATGTATGTCCCGTATATTGACTGCTTCTGTGCATCTGATTTCTAAAAAAGTTGTTTTATTTTCACCTTTATTTATGTTATAAAATTGTTCTCTAATCATTATATATATTATGTCAAGTGGTACGACACCATTACCTGTTTGCTTCTGCGTTTAAGGGTTTTGCAAATAATTATTGTTAATTTATCTCAGCTTCCGTATATTTATTCTTCTGAATGGTTATTTTAATTAATTTAATTATTCTGACTTGGGACACCTATGTTACGAGGGTAAACATAGTCTTAAGTATACCATTGTGAATGCCCAGTTACCAGGGTAAAATGGTAATCCGTGTGTCTAGCGCAAACACACATGAGCTATTTTCTAGTGGCAGGAATCCACGTATGATTCTGATTTTGGTCCCCTATTAGACTGTTTAGTATGATATCGATAAATGTTTGGTTATAATAAATATTGGGAGTCTGTATTTTTTTTATCATTCCCACGTAGTATATTGTACTATAGTCTGGCGGGGTACATATTGTTAGAGCCCATGGATTGTAATGCTCGCATATGTACTTTCTGATCGGTTTGGTATGTTACAACTTTAAGACCCTTAGGGTGACAAGGTACTATTTTGATCCCCTAAAGCTGTCATTTGTTAGCCCTTTTGAGCCGTTCGAGCTCGACTCATAAGTAGCTCGTTTACTTGGAGCTCGAGCTTAGCTCGATTAAGGCTCGGTTAGTGAGAGCTTAGCTCACGAGAAGCTCAATTCGTGAGTGCTAGAACTTGGCTCGATTATAAGCTCGACTCAGGCTTGACTCAAACTTGTTTATCATCATTACTCAAGCTCGACTTGAAGTTCGTTTGACATAAGCTCATCGATAAGGAACAAAGCTCCGTTTTGTCTAAGCTCAAATCGAGCTTGAGCTCGAGCTCGTTTATGAGCTTGCAAAAAATTAACAAATGAAATCATTTGTTTAGTTTCTAATTAATGAGGTATACTCTAAAGATAACCAAACATCATCAATTTGTAAAATTATACAAACCAACAATCTCATAATATAAATCTTGATAAAACAAAACATAATTAAGCATGAAATGTTCATAAAACATATAAATCTCGACCGTATCTGTATTAGGAGTTGTATTTGTGGTTGAATTTTTCATTGATGCCATGTCCATAAATCAATACACTACAGTAACAATAGCAAACTGTTAGAAGACATTTACACAAAAATAATATACACAAGCAGACTAGCAACAACATTAACATCGATAGTAATTGCAATGCCATAGATCGAGCAACAAAAACTCTTGTTTAGCATAATATACAATTAACAGTTACAATTAATAGTTGTGCAAGGGAACAAAAAGTCCAGCAAACAAGAAATTGTAGATATGAAAGCAACACCCATAAAATCACTTTTTGTTAAAAATATCTCATTTTTCAGCCTAATTACTAGTAAGATAAACCCTAAAATCATGAAACCATAAATTAAAAGGGAAAGCATAGCAATGAACCAAGTAAATCAAAAACTCACTGATGAGTTGCGATGTACGCGTTGGCTGATGTCAGCAAGCAGCCGAACACATCCCCGTCGCAAAATGACAACATCAAATGAGAGGGGACAATGAAGAGCAACGGAAGAGAGGCAAGGCGAGAGGCGAACAAATGGCAAACAATGGTTGAAGGATGAAGGAAGAGTAACAAATGAGAGGCGAGAGCAAAGAAACGAAGGCCGACGACGAGAGGCAAATAGATGATGAGAGAACTTCGGGTGGGTGAGTGTCGACCATGAGAGAGAGCTTCGATGGGTGAGTGTTGACCGTGAGAGAGAGCTTCGGTGGGTGAGTGTCGATCGTGAGAGAGAGCAGTTGGTGAGAGAGAGCGACGACAGTGAGAGAGAGAACTTAAGAAAGGCAGCAGACGAGAGTGAGTGAGAGGCGACGAGAATGAGTGACTGTGAGAGTGAGATTTAGGGTTTGTCAATTGTGGCATGTGGGAAACGACATACTTTTAGACTTTTTTAAAAAAAAATGGTTAGAATAGAATTCATATTTGGACTTGCTTTAATTGACTTTGTTAAGTGTATTCAACTATTCATATATAATTATTGTAATTATAATCACTAATATATTATTTTTATTGTTTTTAAAAATTATTTTAATAGAGCTTTGAGAATATCTAGAGAAAAAGAATATCATAATATCTTGAACTAACAGAAAAGAAAACTCTCACAAAATTAAATTAGAGAAAGCTTAATTAAAGTTAGACATGAAGCATCAATAATTTAATTAATTAGAGATAGCTTATTTTCTTTTATATAAGTTTGTTTGGTAATTTGTTTGTTAATAATGTCGAATAAATTAATTAAATATTATATAATTGGTATTTATTTACACTTTAACGATTATTATCTGACGGTCTAGGATACAAAGCTTGCTTGCGGGAATAAGATATATGTGGAAACCAAAAGGTGAGTTTCACATAATGGACCTTGAAAATAGTTTTTTTTTTTTTCTGGTTAAGTTTGAACTAAAGTCTGATTATGTTCATGCCTTGTTGGATGGACTATGGGTGATGAGAGGAACCTATCTGACGGTACAACCCTGGTCCCCATCATTTTCGATAAAGAAAACAAAATCGGTGGCTTTGGCAGCTTGGGTCAGCCTATCTGGTCTTCCTATCCAATATTACAATAAGAATGCAATTCGGTTTATTGGAAATCTTATAGTAAAAGTTATTAGAATCGACTACAATACGTCTTTGAATGGTTGAGGTCAATTCGTTAGGATGGCAGTGGAGATAGACATGAGCAAGCTAATTGTTCCAGCAGTATTGGTAGATGGAAGGTATCAAAAGATTGAGTATGAAGGAATACCTATCATATGCTACAAATGTGGTAAAATTGGTCATCTCAAGGATAAGTGTCCTCTTGCTAAAATGGTGAATACGGAAATTCCGGCAAACAAAAATGCCACTGCTTCACCATTACCTACACCCATGTTTACTGACGGACAACCTCACACGTCGGAGCCGCCGGTGATCAGAAATGAACCAGCAGAGAAAATGGAAAAAAATCTCGGAGAATGGATCCATGCAAAACAAGGAAAGAGGAGGAATAATAGGAAAGTTGATAATAACCAAGGGAAAGCAACGACTACAAGCAATTCCAAGAATAGTAATAAGGGAACAAGGTTTCAGACATTGATGGAGGTTACGGAAAATCTTGAGGAGGTGAACAAGGAAACAAATCAAATGAAAATTCTAGTGAGATTGCTTTAAGTAAGGTAGGAATGGGGAAACAACTAGTCGAAAGCCAAGGCCCACCAAGGAAGGTAACCCAAGAAGTTAAAAGTCAAGTATAACCTAACAACAACCTAAAGATACCATTTGAGTCGTGAAAGATGGGAAGCCCACACAGATTAATCAATTATGAACCCAAAAAAGTCACTCAGGTCCACAGCAGGTTGGTAAAAAGAGAGACAAAATGGATGGACAAGTTGAGAACACAGGTGACCCAAAGAAACAAAATCCAAAAAATACGCAACAACTTGGGAAAAATGACACCGTAGCAGCCACATTTACAGAATTTTTGAGATCCCAAATTATCAATCGAGGAGGGGC
>CAODLS013077505.1:0-11657 GCA_948243855.1 Flueggea neowawraea | reverse complement strand
CACAGATAGGAACAAATAACCCTTACCCATCTCTTTCTCTCTCTCTCTCTCAATTCACATCACATGCTCTTCTTCTGGACTCACCCTCTTTTGTTTTTTACTTGTGATTTTGAGGTATAAATGTTTGAGTCCATGAACAGTTTCTTTCTCTTTTTTTTTTTTATTTTTTCTTCTGGGTTTATTTGTGCTTAATTATTCTCTTGTCCTCTTATTGTTTTGTATATTTTTGGTGTTTTTTTCATTGTGTGAGAGATGTTGTTACCTCATCCACTATCCACAATTGTTCCTCTTCTACCTGTCCTTGTAACATATTGAGAAAAAGGACAAATTGAAGGAAATTAGAGCAAAATATTTACTTTCTCGTATGATAAGTAAGCAATGTGATAATTCAAATGGTAACTAGTACTTTTAAAGTGTAGAGATAAATGTGATTTCAAGCTCGAATGATGGAGTACAAAATTACCAAAGCGATTAAAAATTAGCTGAACAATAAAGAATGGTAATTATGATAATTAGCTTGCTTTATTGGTATGAATGCAAATCAAACCCACTCTCAAATAATAAGCCAGAGTAACACACTGCTACTCAAACTAAATTACAGAAGTTTTTTTTTCGGTCATGCAATATTTATTATTGTTTTAATACAGATATTAAACTTGGTATTTCTATAATCTAATATACTCATTTTATAATTTGATTTGAGTTAGGGAAAAATTGTGGTTTCATACTAGTTAGTACCCATTCCATTTCACAGTAAGTATTTTTTTTAAAAACAATCTTTTTTTCAAAATACTTTTTCCTTTTATAAAACAAGAAGGCTTTTATTTATTTTTTTTATATATTTTCCCTTGTATACAATAAATTGTTTGTACCTCTTCAATTCATTGTCAAAAAAAAGGAATAACATAGTAAATTATAGACTATAAGTAATGTATTCTATGATTTTGTTAATCTATGTGTCACAACCTTAAAAATGACTTAATGTGAAATGGAGGGAGTTTTTTGGACTATCGACCTACTGGTTAGTATATATGAGTATTATACTCCCTCCGTTTTGTTTCAACGGTGATGTATGATAAATTTATACATTTATTCAAGCATAAATAGATAATATTTTGGCCCTAAGTGTACTTAATTGTCAACAAATTTGTATTCTTTTTGTGTTTTGTATAGGGTGAATAAAAATGCATGAAATGTGGATGAAAAATGATGAAAAAGGCATGAGAAACAAGTTTTCAAAGGAGTCCAAATAATGAAAAAAATGGAAGAAAAATTAGCTCAAATGGAGCAATTTTGGTTGCCACACCCTGCAGGCCATGACCGTGGTCAACGCCATGCTCATGGGGTCTAGATTGTGGCCATGTTGACGGAGAGCATTTCAAGAAGAAGCGAGCCACGGTCATGGTGCTAATTGTGGCCAATGTCATGGAGAGCATTTCAGGCATAAGCGAGCCATGGTCATGGTGTTGATCGCGACCCTCTTGGAGAGAGAGAAAAGTGGTGGCGAAAAGGGACTAAAGTAGAGGGGACCAAGGCACAAAAAGGTTACATCTTTTAGACAGTTGTCTTAGGATTTTTAAGGGGATCAACAGGGATATAAATACAACTCTTTCACTTTTTGGCATCCTTGGACACACTCACATTAAGGGAAGAGAATTATTCTCTCATCAATTTTCAAGGAGAATTCTAAGCATTAAAGAGGAAAGAGAAGGGGATTTGAAAAGGACTTTCATCACTCATTGAGTGAAATTTTATTCTTTCCTTTTATCTTCTTTTTCTTTGTTTGAAAATTATGTTTAGAATTTATATTTCTAGTTTTATGCCTTGTTTTGTAAATATGCGAACTTAGATCTTTGTTAGGGTATTATAGATGTAAACCTTGGATGACTATTTTGGGTTATGAGCTTTTATTGTTATATCCATCGTTAGTTATGCCTTTATTGTTAAATCTATTGTTGGTGATGATTTTGACTTATTTTGTATGGAATGATGTTGTGCTTAGTTACCACAATGTTGTTTGTGAAAAGCCCAAATGATGCATTGAGAGATGAAACTTGGGTTAGGTCAACTAACATAAAACTTGTTGAGTGCTAGAGTAGAGATACTTAGTGCCTACAAGATGTTCGATAAAATTCATCTATGTACTTAATGGACCTAGTTTGGCTAGATGAGACTGAAATGACCCTCCTCGAAAGTATTTGCACGACTTGAATGACCTCGAGAGAGGCATTGAGTGATTCATGTGGAAAGAACACTCACACTCATTTTTTAAAACCCATTTTCATTTATTTGGCAACTAAATCATTGGTTTCATCTTGAAATTCATAACACTTTCCTATTATTGAGAACTTGTGTTTAATTTTTTGCTTGCATTTTTTTACAAAAACCAAAAAACGACCATTTAATGCTTCTATTTGCTTTTATCTTTTCATTTGATTACAATTAGACACTTTTCCTGTGGATTCGATACTCAAGGAATACTCCAAGGGTTTTCTACAACCAATTCTTGTGCACAACTGTAGTTTTAAAACTTTTTTTTTCAAAATAATTTTCAATTTAGATTTTCAAGAGTGTACTATTTTTTTCCACTCTATACCCTAAATTAATATCAACTCACATATTTTTCGAAGTTTGCATTTACTATTTCAAACATTTTGGATCCATGAGTTAAAGGGTGTAAGAGTTAAATTAACATTAAATTAAAACAAAATGCTTTCTTAATCCGTGTGTTGAAAGCTTAAGAGACAGTTAAAATGAAACTGAGGGAGTAGTAACTTATCAAAAAGAAAAAAAAGCATTACAGTGATCACATAAGTAGCTATTCTAATTAAGAAATCTAATTAATGCTACTCTTTTGTTTGCAACGAATTAATTACTAATTAATATTCTCCATTTCTTATCATTGTACAGAAATTAATTAAGAAGCTTAATTAATACCAGACAATTTGATTAATACTATACCATTTCATTCTCCAAATAAATACTCTAGGTTATTATAGCATCTCCAATGCTCTCTCTAAATGCACACAAAAAATTATTATAAATAGTCATCATACAAAAAATAAAGTTCAACCTACTCTTTATTTTTTAAAAGTAAAATAAAGAGTGACTTTGGCTATTTATTTCTAAAGAACCATATTCACTCTTTATCTTAGTTATCATTAATGAAGTTGTGTTATTATTGGTTGAAAAACAAATAAAAAACATAAAAATAAAGCGGAATGATAAAGTTTAATAATTAAAAGTTTTATGAGAATTAACAAGAGTCTAGAGAGTAGCATTAAAGGGTATCATTATTTTCAATCTTTATTTTTAAATGTGTTATATATATATATATATATATATATATATATATATGTCAAAATTGTTTTTCAAAAATAAAAAGCGTCATTTGAGATGCTCTTACATTATCAAATTTAGAAGAGCAACTTATCACCGCACATAGTCTGAGTTAGACTGGTGCTCAGAGTTTGATCTCTAACAAGAGCAAATAAAATAACTTTAAAAACCCAAGATAGAAATAAAATCAGAAAAAAAAAATTAAAATTCTGTTTGATTTCTTGAAACGGCAAGTAAATTAAAACAAAAATGTTCAATAAAAAAATACATGTATTGAGAATGGGATGCAGAATTTTTTAAATTGTTGTATCTGGAAAAAGCTGATAATTAATCAGACCAACACCATTTAGATTAAAAAGCCTTGATTTTGCCAAAGCTTAATATTTGCAAGCTGGCCTATGCCTTATATCCATGCTTGTAAAAAGTTTGACATCAATAGCCCGATGATTTCGTTGTATTTGGATTATGCCTTACATTAATGGATCGAAAATTTAATTTTAGCTTTTTCTTTAAAAACAAAAAGTTACACAGTCGGCACAATAATGGCAATGAACAATATATAGCTCAATCACGATTTAACTAGTCATGCAAACAGTCTAATTCTTCAACTACTCTCCAAACCTTATTGATGATGATATGATCACTACTTGATTAATGAAACACCAATTTCAGATAATAGGAATAAATGAATTTATAATTGATAGGAGTACATTGAAAATAGGCCAAGCCGATTGAGAACTATTATTAATTAATGAATTTGGTTCATAATGAAAGGAACCGGATTTCTTCCACCAAAAAAAAGAAACGGATTTATAGTTATTGAACAGTTTGAAATAATATTTCAATCTTTGCTTTTAGTTAAAAAAAAGTTTTCTTTTCACAACAGATCCCTGAATTATTGAAGGTATCCACTCAAACAATATAAATAATTACGAATAACATAAAGAAATGAAGATTTTTTTTTGTCAGCAAAGAAATGAAGAATTGACCTTGAAACGCAGCAAAATTTGAATATGAACAAGAACGATCTATAAAAGTCTCGCGATTGAACCACGATTGTGCAATTGACAGAAATAATCGACTGATTCATAGTTTAAGTACCACCAAGAGATCGATCACGCATGAATCAACAATGAAAAAAAAAAATCTTCTTTGCTAGAGAGAGACAACGACAATAGAGAGAGGGGAAAGAGTCTTCTCTTTTCTTTGTGTGTGTGTTATGCGTTGTGTTTTTTCTAACACCCAAGGTTTTCTACACATATTCTAGTATGTGTAGACTTTTAATAGGCTCCTCCTATTACCAAATAGGAGGCTCAATTCTAATTAACCAACAATTAGGATAATTGATTTCTTCTTTTTAATTGATTAATTTTCCGTACTAAAAAATGATTTGTGGAAAATTTTTTGCTATTCTTGGTGCATATTTCATATGTCAAGTGTTGATTTGCTTGGTGCTTGTATGAGACTATGCACTAAGGGTAACCAAAAATTTTATTTGATTTGTTTAAACCTTCTTTCGTAGTAATATTGAATGATCAGATGGAATGCTTTGATCTTGCACCTTAAACAAGATGATGAGATTCATTTTGTCCATTTTTTTAATTTTTGTGAGAGAAACGTGATTTATAAAATGACATGGAAAAAAAGTGGCAAATCAGCTAAGTCAGAACACGTGGATAATGTCACTCATCATCATCAACAGATAAAAACTTGCCCCTTTTTTCTTCTTCAACCCGTTGAGCATTGAGCAAACCCATTCCAGGCCTCCTTGTATTTTCTAGAAAATATTTGATTTGAGTGGAGGTGTTGAGCCTGCGTTTTCTTCTTTTCCTCTTTTGAATGGTCCAGTGTGGGAAGCTCCCATGTTTTTGACTAAAATTTTCCCTTGCTTGGGGTATCAGATGCATTCTATACAATGGAAGTATATCCTCTACCATGCAATTGCGCAAATTAATATGAGCGAGGACATGCTTCTCGAATGAGGCCACTTTTCATTAGTGCATGAACGAGGACGTACTTCTAATATAGATAAGTATTTTCCATCAAGAAAAACCACTAACGCATAGCTTATGGTAAAAAACATCTCTTAAAAATATTCATTTATCTTTCAAAAAGGGTCAGCAGTAGTCTCATGTGAAGAACAAATTGCTTGATACAATCTCTTTTCCCTCTCTACTCAGAAACTCTCTCCCAAGTCCCAGTGAAGTGAACAATGAAGTCTTTTACATTTTTCTAGCCATTTACGTCCGTTTAATGGCCCCATTTTCCCACTTTAAGGTTAGGGATTTAAAGACATATTTTTTAATTTTTGTCCTTATTTTTTATAAGTATTTTTTGTCTCTATTAATAATTATAAAATATAACGTAAGCTTTATATACCAATAAATTTGCTACATTAGTATTGAAATCAATTCCAACAACAAGCGATTGTGAATTTAATCATTAGTGGGAGCAAATAAAATGACTTATGTAAAAAGATAAGCTTTTTATATATATATATATATATTGAACTGAAAGTAAGCTTTATATATTAAAGTTTAATCAGGTATGTTATTTCATTACCATACTTATTATTTATTTATTTATTATAATAGATTATCACTGCTAACATCCATCTTCAATTTTCAAAATTCCAAAAAAAAAAGCTTTAACATCAATTATATTCCTATTTAATTTTGAAATACCATATATATTGATTAGTTAATGTATGATTATTTTCATGGGTAACATATTGTTGATATTTTAAATTAACACAACTTATTTTACAATTATAAAAAAAGAAAAAAGAAAATAGTTTTTACAACTACACATGATTTTCTATTTTCTTATTTTCCATTTTAAAAACAAAAAAAAATGAAAAAATAAGGAAAGACAAAAAAAACTGGAAAAGGAAAATAGAAAATGTTTTCTGCAACTAAACAGATCCAAAGATTTTCTATTATTTCTGAATGTGCAATTTCGGTGTAGTTTTAGAATGAAAATTATTAATAATGAAGAAAAATCACTTATACATATAAGCAGTCATCATTATTACGTTGGTGGATATACTGAATACCAATCAATAATCAAGGGCTATTTTTGATACTTTGAACAATGATTATTCTCTGCATATGTATAGAAATTAACTTATAAATGTCATAATTAGCCTCATTTATTATTAACACATACATAAACTTAGAAAACCAATATTTATTGAGGAAAGAAATACAGAGTCAATTATCAAATTTGAGTGAATTATGGTTTCAATCTTATAAATGATGATGAAAATCAACAAATTGGTGGAAATACCAATTGATGAATAAGTAGTGCGTGCAACATCACAACTTAAATACTTGCGCCTACCCGATCATAAATTCATTTTAGACTTTTCAATAGATTAATTAATAATATAAAATTAAAGAATGTTTTTTTCAATAAAAATGACTCACCCATTTCAGAGATTAACTCAGCTGAACGATCTTAGTTTTAAAGTGACACTAATCCTCAAAATCTTAGGCTTCGCTCTGGTCCAACAAGAGATATTCGACACTGAAGTAGTATTACTAAAAAGCTCAAAGGAGGTTTAACAAATCTTATTATTATTAGCAGGTCGGCCTTTGGGGTTTTATTGCTAGACTAGATGGTGTTATTTCTTTTCATTATAGGTCGACCTCTGCGGGTGTTATTGCTACAGAGTCCACTAGTTTAGTCTTGTATGCCTTCAATGTCAAACTAAGGTTCCCTTCCCTTCTCTCTGTGGCAACTCAAAACTATATGGCATAATTTGAAGATTGCAGTGGAAAAATCATGGCAGAATGTTTATATTGAGCCGGACTCCCAATTAGAGTGGATTTTTGCTCACTTCAAAAGACTTAGAATAGTTACCAAGATTCCATTTGTTTCTCGTAAAGTCAACCTAACTGGATCGGTAAAAATAGATGCTAATTCTATACTAAATTTGTCTAATTGAATTAACCCCGTGGTAGGTTGGTCTTTTTCATAAGAAAAAATCTTATTAATATTAATATTTATTAGTAGGAGTAAATTAAAGTAGTTTAATGTAAGCAAAATATATTCGAAGAAGTGCAAATGGAAGTGACTTTAAGTTTAGGTAGAACACTTTTTTTTACTCTACCTGCATTAACATCCAAATAGTAGTATCATGACAGTAAAAGAAAATTAATTTTTATAATCAGAAAAGTTAAATATTTGATAGGAGCGAATTTAATATATAGCATAATTTATTTTAGAGAAGAAAAGGCTGCATATATTGAATCGTTAATATAAACAAGCACTTTTTTTGGCATGATGGATTAGTAATTTACAACGACATTTACACATGCATAATAATAGAATTGTACTCCTTCCTTTTTAAAATAAATATTTTCTTAAAAAAATTATCATTTGTCAAAGTAAGTGATATTGTACAAAATTAAGAAGATTTTAAACATATTTTTTTTAATATACCCTTATAGTTAATGACTTACAATATATAATTTTTATTTTTAATAAATTTTTAATAAAAATAATATAATAAATCAGTACTATAGTTAATATATTCTAATTATTTTTTTAATACGTGTACTATAACTTTAAAAAGTATGTGATAAGTGATGTTAAAACATTAAATATTTAGTTAAAAAATCATAAAATCTTAAAAAGTCAATGGTTATGATTTCTTATTCATCTTACCCCATATGTTCTTAATCATATATTCCATTTATAGGCATTAGTTCACTATTGGTGGTAAATTCAGGATTAGAAAATACAAAGTCCTTGTATTTCCAACTTTGCAGCTCATTATTTGGGATTATATTCGGAAAAAATTGGTTGCAATTGATTTAATGCCCTATTTATAGTTCATAAATTATATTATCGAAGTTTCCGTTTTTGCTTCCTACTTCTCATTATTCACTTTCTTTATTCCCGGTCTCATATACTTTCGAAGATTGACATGAAAAAGAAAGAGAGTAGTAGTTAGCATTTGGACCCTAAATAGATTTACTCCCTCCGTTCTATAAATATAAATTTATTGAATTTTTTACATAAATTAAAAAATTAATTAGAATAATTAAATTTTAGAAGAGTTTTTCAATAGTATCCTTAAAATTACCATCTTAACAATTAATAACACAATTTTTAATATATTAAAAGAGAGATAATATAATAAAATAATAAACAACTATTGATCTTAAAAAAATAAGTCTATTAATTCAGAACGAATAAAATAAAAAAATTTATTTATTATTATAGGACGAAGGGAATAATTACTGTTAAAAAAATAGAGTATTGAAAAGATAAATTTATTAGAAAAGAAAAACTTTTCTGCTGTAATTTACGAAGTAATCATCCACTCATAAAATTGAGAAAAAAGGAAATACTGCAAACAGTTTCCTATTTTTTATGACAATATATATTTTTAATGTAAATAATTAAATATTTAACAATCTTTTTTATAAGTAACAATCTTGTTTTTAAATGAAATAAAATTTCATTAATCATCAATGATCAAATACAAATTCCCATAAGAAAAACTTGATACAAAATCGGTGAGGTGCAAAATAACCCGAAATATCAGACCTAATTTAGGCCTTTATTCACCAGAGTGCCATATGGTGCTATCCAAGAAATTGACCATAAAAACCCAAAAGTGACATCTACAACCGAATGATAGTAGAAATTTGTATAACCTTTTCTAATTAAAATATTATATTAAAATTTTTATAAGAAAATTTTATTACAATTTTTTATAAGAATATAATAAAAATGTTAAATAATAAAATATTACATCCAATAAAAAAATATTATCTCTATCTCATAAAAATATATCAGATTTTTTTAATTTATCTTAAATTATAGGTTGATTTTTTTAATACTAATAATTATATCAATTATTTAATATTATTTATACTTAAATATATAGTAAATTATATTATTACTCACTCATTAGATTGCTATAATGATATATTTTAAAAATTTTACTAAAATTAATAACTCTAACTATTTTTTTTAATTTTTATAAAAAAATATTGTGTTTTATTTTAATAGGACGAAATAAATATTATACTCTAAAAGCTTGTATGGTAGATATAATATATAGCATTTTTAGAAGAGGATGTAATATATATTGTATAATTAATTTTATTAAAAAACATATTATATATTTATTATTTATTATTTATTTTTATTAATTAATAAAAGATGTTATATGCTGTTGTCATGTTAAATGAGCTTAATATTTCGAATAAATTATTCTCCACAGTGTCAAGGAAATTTTGAGTGCGGACTTGGTTGATTACAGGTCCCCAATACCTTCTCTCCAAACCCTATTTCATCATCAGAAGGAAAGGTATAAAAAGACCATTTCCGATGGCTCCAAACCACCTTTATGCCACCGTAACTTTTCTTTCTTGTAGTATTCTTTTCTTTTCACTTGTCTCTGCAGTAGGGTTAGAATTGTCATTAAAAAAAATTCACAGACTTTCACAGAGAGAGAAGATTGATCAGTAGAAGAAGAGAGTCAACCGACCCTTTTTGGAGCTTTGTATTTGTAAGGCTTCGAATAATCCACATAGTTGCGTTTTATCTTCACCTTTATTTCTCTCTCTTCATTTTTTTTCCTTTTCCTCTTTTTGCCTTTCAAGAAAATTTTCTTCTCTCTTTGTTTGTTTCATTTCTTGATTTATTGGACTCTTTCAATCTCTTTTCAACAGGCTTCTCTCTCTCTTTCCTTTTCTTTCATTCACTGTAGTCAATCATGCACAAAAGGGTACACTTGCGCACCCACACACACACTCACTCTTGTCCGCTTTAGGGTTCTTGTTTAGTCTCTGCTTCTATTTCTTCAAGTTATATACTCAGTTATAGAGAGTTTGGTAGAGAGAGAAACAAAGAGAGGGCTTTTTTACAGTGAGAGAGAGGGTTAGAGAAGGAAGTGCTAAGCAATAGAAGGGAGATTACACAAAAAGGGTTTCTTTTATTTGCTTGCCTTCTTTCTCTTTTCCTTCTCTCCATTTTTTCTTTCTTTTTTGTCATACAAAAGAGAGGAAGTTGGAGACATTTGGATATCTCCATCCTTCTGTCTCCTCTACCTCTCTTTCTTCATTTCTTGTTTTTTCCTTCTTTGTCAACTGCTCCACTTTTTCCATTTTTTTCCCTGATAAAATATTGCCATATAACACCCATTTCACCCCTCTTGTTTGTTTCCTATTGAGTTTGGTTTTGAATCTTGCAAGAAAACCAAATCTTTGGTTACTATAGAGAGCGTAGTAAAGAGAAAGAAATAAAGATATAGAGAAGAGAGAAAAAAAGAGTGTAGAAGTTCATGAGTTTTGGGGGTTTTCTTGAAAACAGTACTAATACTACTTCTGCTGCTGTTGGCGGTGGTGGTGGTGCAAGAATCTTGACAGATATACCTTACAACAACATGCCCACCGGTGCAATTGCTCAGCCTCGTCTCGTCTCTCCTCCTCTCACCAAATCCATGTTCACCTCCCCCGGCCTCTCTATCGCCCTCGTATAGTTCTTTCCTCGTCTTGCTTCTCGAAATCTTGGGCTTTTTCTTGAATATTGTTTTCTTGATTCATGTGTTTTCTTGTTTTTGGCACAGCAACAACCAAACATAGATAGTCAAGGGGATTTAGGAAGAATGGCGGAGAACTTAGAGTCGAGCATGGGTAGGAGGAGCAGAGAAGAGGAGCATGAAAGTAGATCTGGAAGTGATAACCTTGACGGAGCTTCTGGCGACGATCAAGACGCAGCCGACAATCGTCCAAGAAAGAAAAGATACCACCGACACACACCTCAGCAAATCCAAGAACTTGAAGCGTACTTAAAATGAATTCCTTTTTCCGCAAGCTTTAAGGAACAAAAATATTGTTTTGAACAGTTTTTTTAGAGGTTTCCGGTGTTTTTTGCTTTTGCAGTTTGTTCAAGGAGTGTCTGCATCCGGATGAGAAACAAAGATTGGAGCTCAGTAAACGGCTTTGCCTAGAAACCAGACAAGTCAAGTTCTGGTTTCAAAACCGCCGTACCCAAATGAAGGTATTGGTGGTTTTCTTCTTTGATCCTTCTTTCTCAGATGGGTTTCATGTTCGAAGTGTTTTTCTGATTGTTTTTGGGGTTTTCTGCGAGCTGTAGACCCAACTGGAGCGTCACGAGAACACACTACTCAGGCAAGAGAATGACAAACTCCGAGCCGAGAACATGTCGATTAGAGATGCCATGAGAAACCCCATTTGTTCAAACTGTGGAGGTCCTGCAATGATTGGCGACATCTCGCTGGAAGAGCAACACTTAAGGATTGAGAACGCGAGATTAAAAGACGAGCTTGATAGAGT